>CAMOHE010043877.1:0-24312 GCA_946598075.1 Artocarpus hirsutus | reverse complement strand
TTCGCCTCAATTTTGTTTCCACCGGTAATTTCATTAGAATGAGGGGGGGGAAATGAAGCATTTGAACATTTGCTCAACTCTGTTGGGTTTTTTTTTTTTTTTTTTTGGTGGGTTTTTCTTCAATGTTGTTTTCAAATGTTTCTATGTTGTTTTCATATGTTCATGTAAATGGGCTTATTTGGCACAGATTTTGCTTATACTTCTTTAGTCAATAAAAAAAAAAAAACAAAAATTATAACTTTTTAATAAATGTTTAAAATTATATTTTAAAAAGAGCTTTTATGAGTCAAAATGGTTTTAATTTTTTTAAAAAAATTACAAATATGGTATGTTTAAGTACTCCAGTACAAAATTCAAAGTGTATTTCAAAAATGCTTTTTTTTTAGAAGCCACATCTTATGTCTTTGGCAGAAAACATTTTTAAAGAACACAAATACATCAGACAATGTATCCAAACACTTTCAATAACAACTTTTAGGCTGAAAAAGTCAAAAACAGTTCTTAAAAAGCCCTCATATTACTCCAAATAATCTCATTACCTTTGTTTCAATCAATCATAAGCAAAAACTACTAAAAAGCGACTTGCAACATATATATCCTAGCAGTATCAAAACAAAAGTACAGCCAAGGGGTACTAAACATCTCTAGTGGTGGTATTTTAACACCCTTAAACCATAAAATATTGTGTCTTAATAGGAGACCACCTTAACGAGTTTCTTGGGTGGAGCATAAGTCAAAATTCACATCATAGCAATTCTCATATGATAAAGAGGAGAGAGAAATAGATCAGAGAGGCATTTATGTAGTAGAAATACTAGGTAATTTGCATTGGTGAAACATCTAATCCTTCATGTATTACTAACAAACGGCTTCACATTACACAATAATAACATTTACTAATATAACACTACTCAAAAAATCCTCAATACAGGAACACAGATTAACATTACTCCAGACCATTACAAATGTTAACCGAATCAGAGAGCAGACAACGACCTAGACCATGCAAAAAAAGGAGCTCTCAAATTGCCACTTGTGTTAAGCCTGGCCTGCAACAAAGAATAAAACAACAGTAAAAATCTAATTACAGAAAGACAAAGTCAATCCATAAACCAGGAATTAGCACTTAGTCGATAGTTAAGTATAACGAAGTTTTTGTTAAACACCAAATACAAGACAGGGGGAGAGAGCAGCATAAGTGAGGAAGTAGAAGTAAAAAACAATCTCCTTAAAGCATTCAATTTTGGCTTTAACAGAGATTGGATTGGACTAAGGTTTCAACTCTCACCAACAAGGTATGTAGAAAAGTCACTACAATTGACTGACATGTAGAGCTTTAAGATCAGAACTATTTTGAAAGCAATCGACAAATAGAAGTCTCGTTTTGGATATACAGAAAGGTTAAGCTCACCAAGAATTAGCACATTGTTAGCAAAAATTGCAAGGACATATATTATTCATACAAATGCATCTTCTACAATAAGAAACAGAATCTAAAATATTTGTTCAGACATGGACATCCTACTCAAACCCGAAAAGAGCAGAGTAATGCTTCAGTGACCTAGTAGAGATGCACTGAAAAATCAGAACCCAGAAAATAAGGTGCCATATCCAAGTGGAACCCAGAAAGAACAGAAAATTGCTCCACTATCCCAGACTTAGAGGAGGTACACTGACGAAAAACCAAACAAAGAAAATAAAGCATAGAGCACCATCAGAGAAATACTGAGATAAAAGTAAGCAATCAGATATGAAACTGGTATTGGAGCAGCCATTTAAAAGTTGAAATTTCAGCAGGCATTTTCTAGAACCATATTGTTAACAGATACAACTGAGGTTTCATCAAGATTGGATGAAAAGAAGATCAAAATTGATTGGATCCTCTAATATATTGAAAGGGTAGCACTACAGGATCGTTCTACAAATGGGAAGTAATTCGAGTTTGCTTCAGCTGACTTGAATAAAATTGTAAGGAAATTGGAATTGATAACAAGTGTCAAGTAAAAGAAATTTCCTTGCAAAGTTTAAGACATAACAAGCAAATAAAAAATGCCCAAGTTAGTGCCTTCAAAGGTTTAATTAAAGCTGATAAGTCGGATAAATGCAAAGTCACACCAAGTTTAAATGTGAATCAATCTTGCAGCAAAAGTAATACAACTTGACATCAACAGATGAGTTGTCATTCTTTTATTGGTAGGTGTCTCTAGCATTACTCTTTGAACAATAAATAAAAGAAAATTGTTACTATAGAATCATTAAAATGATGAGCAATGTTTACTAAGCCTGAAGCTATACCGAAGGAGTGCATAAGTCGTTGCTCTCAATTCACATTCAAAAGAGCATTTAATCATCAACCTACCTATTTTACTTAGTTGCTTCAAATTCCTAGTTTGCTATGCGTCCTTTCCAAACTCAGCGTTCAGGATAGTGTCTATCTGAAGCCGAAGAGGAATCTCAATGCTAAAGCAGGTGTTAACAGATAGTTGTTCCAAGCTTTCTCTAAAAAAACTTGCCGGTAATTGGGCTAAGATTTTCCTACGGGAAATTATATTACATGAAGAGGCATGCTTTCTCATCCAATCAAGTCCATCAAAATGCGGTACCAAGCACAAGTGCTAGAATACTTTCGTAGAAATGTCAATAAAAGTTCCTTTAAGTAAGAAAAATAAACCTGACCAAGGGAAAGTTATCTACGAAATAAATGAGAAAGGTGTAAGGATTCGATCATTTAATGCCTTTTATCCACTTTATAGACAAAGAAACATAATGTCCCTCTCCATTATGCTACCACTCAACCCCAAAAAAACTGCCCCCTAAACTACGGGTGCTACTTAAAATCCGTCACAGGAAATAACTTCCCTTCCAATATTGTGTTTTCTGCCTAACCAGATTTCTAGAGATCTAGACATTGCAAAACTTTCTGATGCTTTGAAATTAGATCTTTAGCTTCATTTCTAAGATAAAGTATGAATGTATATATGCATCAAACAAAAGAAAACAAGTGCCACAACTAAAAGAGTTAGACCAAAATCACCTAACTCTAAGATTAAATCACAGACAAGCTTGTTCCCCATTTTCCTCATTTTAGTGAAGGAGTGTGGCTAATGCAAATAATCTAACTGTCTTCTTCTAATAAAATGACCATTTAAGTGAAACCTTAAACAAACAAGCAAGAGAGAGAGAGAGAGAGAGAGAGCAGAAAAATGTTGTATAACATCCAATCTAGGTAGCTAGATTATCATTAGGTATTCAAACTCACCCCAAACATATGAAACCAGTAGAAAAGTAAGGAAACTTACCCAATAACTATTGCTGTTGATTTTGCTGGTTCTGTGCATTCGGAGGAGGCGGCATTCCGGGACGCGGAGGTCCATACACCGGAATACCACTGCCAGGTGGAGGAGGCATCCCGGGACGAGGCAGGGGCGGTGCAGGCATACCCGGTCGAGGCGGAGCGGGTGGTCCTCTCATCATCTGCCCGGGCGGAGGCGGCCCCATTGGCCTCTGCCCAAATTGTGGCGGAGGAACCGGGAATGGCTGCGGCGGCCCTCCACCAGGCCTAGCACCAGGAGCAGAAAACTGAGGAGGCGGCGGACCACGCGCCATTGGCGGGGCCACCCCGCCAGGGAATCCAGGTATCTGAGCAGGCGGTCGGATAACCGGAGCAGCCGGATAGGAAATCGGTGGAGCGGAGAGCTGAGGCACCGGCGGACGGGAGATCTGGGGCTGCATCATGCCGGGGGCGGGGCCACCGACGCCGCGGACGGGGCCAGCGAGGCCGGGCTGGGCCTGGGCAATGGGAGCGGTGGGAATGCCACGGCCCGCGGCACGACCGATACCCGGGCCAGCAAGTGCGGCAGCAGAGGCGGCCTTGGCGCGGGACTCCTCCACAGGAGGGGGGCCCTCGACGGTCATGGAGACGACCTCCTCGCCGCGGAGGAGGACGAGGCCGAGGGTGCGGCGGTCCTCCCGATCCTCGTTGGAGCTCTTGGAGCTGCCTTTGGCGGGAGGGAGTTTTCGGAACTCCTCGCAGTCGCCGAGGACGAGGTTCATGTGGCGATCGAAGGCCATGAACTTGCCAACCAGTTGGCGGCCGTCTTGGATGGTGACTCGCATCCTGTAATTGATGTACTGGAGCATTTTGGAGCTCTTCGACATCGACATTTTTGCTGCTGTCGGGACTGGGAAACCACGGAGAGTGAGAGTGAGGAAGAGGAAGAGGAATAGGAAGAAGGGCTTTGTTAGGGTTTGCGTTCTTTTTTTTTTTTTTTTTTTCACCGAGCGGCGCCTCTTTTTGGCAGTGCCGCCGTTTTTAATTTATTTTATTATTTTTACTTTTTTTAAGGGCCTTTTTCGTTTTTGAAATTGCCTGTTATAATACAAAAGGGTCAACGGAAAAATGACTCCGTTATATTTGTTGAACTAAAATATCAGTTGAATTTTTAAATATTCTATATATATTTTAAAATAATTGTTATATTTTTTAAGATATTTTTAAAATATTTAAATATTATATTAAATTTTAATTTCATAACAATAATTTAACATGTATTGTAATTTTTTCATAAAAAATACCATTTATTAAGGAAACAATGAGGGAAATAAAAGTTAATAAGCCAAACTTTAAAATAGGATAATAAATAGGTTAATACATAGTTACTAAATAATATAATGATCAAACTTCCTAATTTAAAAAACCTTAACAGTCAAAATACCCCAAATTCTCCAAATAACACATCTCTCTGTTCAATCTTCTTCATTGGAGTCACATCTGTTATCATTGGAGTTGTCGAAGTCAACTAAGAGGGTGTTTGGCAGTGGTTCTTACCACTTAATTTTCACCGTAAACTCAGTTATAAATAGTAAAAAGCTCTCACATATTATAGTAACAATAAAAAAAATTGCTACAGTTTAAAACTCTCATATGCTACAATAAAAATGATTCTCACCACCCTCTCAAACACCTACTGAGATGTGACATGGCTGAAGAATCGCAACCGTTTACAACTTCCTTAAATAGCAACGAAAATGTGATGCGCCCCAAGAGTTCTGATGCGCGTTGTTATCTGACACAATCATGATTACCATGACGAGTAGTGTGCAAAGGACGAAACAGAGAGACAATGGTGGCGCAGCTTTGTTGCAAAAATATGACGCGAACAACAGTAACAGCCAGCGTAAATCCTGGGGTTGGACAGATCGACTTTATCCGATGGCAAGGAAGCCAATGGTGTGGTCGTAAGGGCTGAGCATCGATATCGCGTTGGTTGACGCGGCTGGAGTGTGGTCGGAAGCACAGAACAAGCGGTGACCACCAACGGAAGGGAGATGACAAAGAGCAAGTGTGTGCTTGGTTTTTGGAAGAAATGAAAGAGATGAGAGTATTTGTGAAATTTTACTTAAGAGTATAGATGAATTTACACCGGTTTGCCTTATCATTAAGTTATCAAAATTTTGGTTTAATAATTTTTATTGCTATATTTTTTTGGCTTATCTGTTACGGTTTTTTTTTATTTATTATTATATGGTGATATATGCAATATAATATTTTTGTGGTTTTTGCATTATTTTAAATGGTTTTTTTTTTGTTGACGTAGTTTTTTATAATATGATATTTTATGATGTATTTTTTTGTAATGTGATATTTTATGTGGATTCCAAAAATAATTTGATAGATCATTAGTGTTAATTCATCAAATTATTACAATGATAGTAACTGGTGTAGATTGGGGTATTTGTCAAAAGAGTTAAAATAATTTGTTAGACTATCGGTGTTAATCACCATATTAGATTCGGGTGCAAAATTTTAAATTTGAAATTTTGACAGTTTAAAATTCTAAACGTCGACAGGGAGGAAAATAATGCAGATCAAAACATACCAGCAAGAGTAAATATGGAAGGAAAAAAAAAAAAACTACGTACACCTGTATGCATTAAAAGCTACATGTACGGTCTCAAACGGATACAATTTTAATCAATCGACTTTATTGAGAAAATTTCGTTTTTTTTTTTGAGCCAAAAGGTTTATAATGAGATTTCAAATCAACTTGTTGGTCTTATATTATTCCTCAAGATAAAAATGATAACAAGGATGGATGATATATGTTGAAAAAGTCAAAATAACTAAAAGATTACTTGTAATAATCTAGTAGATTACTCTGCGGTGAACGATGCTAGAAAAATCGACCACTATTCTGAAAAAAGAAAAATAATCTGATGAATTATCAGTCGTTTTTTACCATAATGCTCGTTAGCAACCGAAGCCGAAGAGGACTAGACATCCGTGTTGAAGACACAAAATAACCAGATAGATTATAGCCAGTGGAGATCTTTGTTCCTTCTGGTGAAATCTGTTAGATTACTGGCAACCAGAAATACTCTAGCAACCTGGGGTGATCCTTGTTGCTTCTGGTGAAATCTATTAGATTACTGGTGGTAATCTAGTAAATTTTATTTTTTCTTTGGGTGGAGTAATTTCACGGGAGAAGAAGGGAATTAGCCCATTTTTAATTGGGAATAAAAATAAATAGACCAAAATGTAATAATGTTTAGTAAATAGCCCACTTAGATTAAGGCAAAATTTATTTTTGTATAGAATGTCGTATAGAAACACACAAAACAGCAACGAGATGACAAAAAAACAAAAACAAAAAGGAAGAGAAGATGAAAAAGAAGAAAATAGAGAGGTTAAATTGAAAATTGTTTAAAAAAGTACAAGATTCTAAAAACGCTATTTACTTCAATATTTGCTACATTAAGAATTAAAACTGTGTTATTTGCTAAATTAAGAATTGAAATTGTGCTATTTGATGCAATTTCTCTTGCTTCAATAAATCATATTTTGTTGACCTTTAACCGGTCCTCTTACATAGCGGAATTCCCTTGTAGTCTAATTTAAAAATTAGTATAATTGATTTTTTTCTTTTTTTTTTGGTGGTGGTGATCCACACCACCAGGTTTTCGGAGCCCACCACGGGAGTTGCGAATATAAAAGGCCCCTCAACCCCTATGGGGTTTATCCGACTAATCTGGAGCCGACCCATGGAGATACCAGCAGCTGCGTTCACAAGGACTCAAACTCGAGTCTCTTGTTTAAGAGAAACAGTTCCTTGTCAACTGAACCAGCTAGGTATTAGTGATGAGCCAATTGATTTAATAGATGAAGACTATTAATAAATTTTGGTCAATAGAAAAAAATGAATAAATGTTATTTAATTATAGTCCAACATATTCTGCAATTTTTCGTTTTTATTACTTGCAATTGCCTTTTTTTTTTCTCTTTTAGTAAGATTTTCGTATCCATTTTTAGGAAATTTCATATTCATTTTTGCATAAAAGCAAAAAGAAAAATTTAAAATATCCACAACCTAAATTACAAACATGTTAAAGTTTTTTATTTTTTTTTTTTTTTGTGTTGTCATGAACGTCGTTTCATAGATGTGTAACTTACACTTTAAAAAAAATAATGTAAAATACCATAATATATTCAAAAAAGTGATTTTTTTTTTCCAAAGAGGCAGAGAGATGTAATGTATCACGATCCACTTATAGGCCTTTTTTTTTTTTTTTTTTTTGTGAAGGGATCTACTTATAGATTTATTTCAAACAAAAATAAAACAATTCGTCCATTATCAAAGAAAAATTAAAAAAAAAAGAGGAAAAATCTTGGAAAGCAGCTATAAGTCAAAGAATAAAAAAAGGGGGAAAAACGTCTATTTGTATGTATATTATATCATGTGCATGTGGTTTCAACAATTATATCTCCAATTGAGTATTATTATTGTTAGCCATTTAATATAAATTTGTCAGTTATAAAAAAGTAAATATATTGACTAAAAAATTATTAAATAAAAAGGCTGAATTCTTATTATACGATATCATCAATCATACCTAGAAATATAACTATTGAAAATGTAACTATTTTTTTTTTTTTTTTTTTGCCTTATGTGTGTTTTGCTATCTATTTGGCTTGTGTTTGTTTCCATTACGGTACTATGTCTCTAACATTTTGTAGGGTTTTTTTACTCTTAATAAAGAAGTTTATTCCAAACAAAAAAAACACTTTTTCCTTACAAGCATAAAACTTAGATATTGAATTCTAGTACTTTTTTAACTTTTTTTTTTTTTGTGTAGGAAAGATTTAACTTCGAAATAATATCATAAATAAAAAATACAATGGATAGTCAAATGACAAACTTATATAGAACTTGGTGGTCTACATTGCATAAATACTTTAAGGATGTTGACGGGGAAATGTGTCTAAAAGTTGCAAAGAGATTACCCATAAAGACATTTTTTTGGAAGATTAGAAATGACTTTGTGATTATTGGAGTACTAAGAAGCAAATAGTAAGTCTTAAATACATTGTCAAGTGTTTTAGAGATTTTGTTTTTCCTAATTCTTTATTACTTTTCACAATAAGTAATTCGTATCATTCTTTTAGGAGCTGACTAAGCAAAATGTAGATAATCGCGTAATAAAGCAGAATTGCAATAGTAAGCATGGGTCGAAATCCCATGCCATGCGCATCATGCAGAATTAGTATATAAAGCTTCCATTAGTTGTATGAATTTAATTTTACTTATATTTATCACTCTAATTAAAAATATTGTACCAGGTTGAGACCAACCATGGTGGGACCAATTTTAAAACAAAACAATGGTGGGACCTGCAAGCAGAGCAAGAATATTTGAGTGATTTATAAATTAATATGCTTGCACTTTTGTAAATCAAACAATTTTTATATACATATTTTGTAACTATAATTTTTTTTTTTTTTCAGAATGAAATGTTGGCACTTAAGGATTTGTAATCCCAATAGCCTTCTGATGTAAAACCTCTTATAGAAGAGATAGTTCAAAAAGTATGCAAGTCTTGTCTGGGATACATCAAAGGGAGGGGCAAAGTTTTGAAAGGATCTTCTAGTTTTTGTTGTGGACATTTTGAGAAAAACGAAGTGGTAGAGTTGAAGGAAAAGGTTGCATCTTGTGACAGCCAAATTAACACATATCAGAACCAACTTGTTGCATGTACGTCTTATATCCAATAATTAACCGCTGAATTGAGCGTGCAATTTCCTAGAATATACTTTCGTCAATTTGATCCAAGTACTATATTTCCTCCACCTCTACCACTACAACAACTTTCGCAGGAGGATGATGATAATAGTTACGACAATAATGATGCTTATGACTTTGTGCTATTCGAAGATCCACATCAGTAAAATAGTTTAAACCTTTAATTTTATCTATGGATTTATATTTTGGGAAATTTTCGTAAATGTCATCTTTTAATGTTTACTTTTTATAAATACCATACATATTTATTTGTGGTATAACTTAACATGTAACATGAATAATAATATAACATGAATTTTTTAAATATAGCATAAATAAATACAATTTTAAAAGTGGGGCATAACATGTAATTTTCTCTTATATTTTAGACTTTTGCTTTCATGTGCTAGTGCAGAGGTTGATAACATGCTTACAATTATTATGTATATTTCTTATTATTAAGTAGTATTGATTAGGGCCAACAATACATGTTATGATATAGCGATATAAAATGAACCTAATATGCTATTTTTCAAGTTAGGGTAAAAAAAATTAACCACAGGTTATTTTAGTGTTAATCTAAACTGATTCATTCAAAAACGGATCGAGTTCGGGTCAATCCGCATGACATTAAAATGACCCGTCTGACTTACGATTAATTATTTAAATATTTATTAAAATATTTTCCCTATTATCGAATATATGCATAAGACAAAACTCTAGTTCACTTAATCTCGGACTAAACGTCAAACTAAATGGGCTTTAACTTTTGAACAATAAGAAGATAACTTTAGCTTGACCACTTAAGTCTTTTTATTTTGTTGGACTTGTTATTTTGTTGGTGTTGGACTTTACGTTTAAAAATTTTACGACAATTTTTTGTTGTTGTAGTATGGGACTTATTTGATTTTGGTTCTGCTTGAACCTGAGGACTCTCTTGACGACCCCCTAGAAGGATGTATCATACTGTACATGGAGTTCTTTCGAGCAAGATTCTGTTTGTTGATGCACCATTCATGAGTCGAGCCTTTAATTGCCTCAACGTATGTGTTGCCTAGCTCAACTCAAACTACTATCTTTCGATGATCAGCATGTACATGCTTTCGATGTACAGCTATGCTTTTGAGATGCCGTAGGAGGCTTTTAAACAAATGGTCAAGATGAAGAAGCTCATACACCAGGTTGGGTGGTATTGCTTTACTGGTTTCCACAAGGAATTTATCTTCAGCAACTCCAACTCGAACAACTTCTAAAAGTATGAATGGTTTTGCGTTAGTGGGTGGTGGTTATGCTAGCTAGGAGAAGAAGTTTCCCCCAACCAAGTTATGCTGACAAGATTCAAGTAGTGCCATGTGTGGTTGAAAAGGCCATAAATGTTAGAGTCGAATAGGAAGGCCATCGAAAACCTTATGAATAAGGCCAATTTTGTTTGACAATAAATGTTTTTGCTAAGTAGAACGAACTTGGCAAATTATGGTGGGTTCAAGGGTTCCAACTCAACCAATTCTTGACACAACAATGTCCCCATTGCTCGACCATCCGAACAAGTTACTGTTACGCAACGAGGGACTATTGACATCTTGGGGTCAAGTTCTTTTTGACCCATTTAGGAGGCAAGGGTGCCATCCACCTCCAGTTTTGTGGACTCTGTTACTGGCGCCCCGGATCTGGGCCGCCTATTGCCGATGAGGACCTCAAAAAAGTGATCAGGTGCATCTACCTGCCAAGGAAGCACCAGATCATCGGAGGTTTGACTCATCTTTATTCGCATCTAAGTTTTTTTGAGTAGTCTCTGGCTTGTTCATTTTACTTTATAGAGATATCTATAAAAGCTTTATACTATATTAACTAAAACTTTTGATTAAAACCAACAATACCAAACATCCTAAAAATAATAACCTCTTCGAGTACTAGAAAATACGCGCATATATACACATGTATATGTTTGTGTGTGTGTATATATGTATATATATATATGTAATTAATCACTAGCGAAATCCGGTTCTACAAAATGAAAAAAAAAAAATTACATAATCAAAATTGTAGGAAAACAAAATGAATTCCTTGGACCACTAAACAGCCGATATATACAATATTTATTTATCACAAGCAAAATCGGTTCTGGAGTATAAGAAAAGTAATTACATATTCAAAATTATTTAACTACTAAAGCTTTTTCATCATGGTCGATTTAGCTAATATATATGTGTGTGTATACACTAACCTTTTTCAATTTTTTTTTTTAATAAGGTTACACAAGTTCTTTGATTAATAACCCAACCGACATCAGAGACTCAATTAGTCGAAGACTTTTCCTACGCTTGATGAATTACACATGTCTCAAAAGTTGTTCTCCACTTGTATCTTACTCTTGGCTAGATGTTATTTATTTTTCAAACTTGCACAAAGTGTGGAAGATCCGAGTATTGGGATGGGAGGGATAAAGATTGTCTTAAATTCAAATATGACCTCAGTAAATATATTTTTTAAAGAAAGGGAACAGAATTTTGAGACTGCCACCCACTACATATATGTCTACGCACAACCGATATCTAATCATATATGACTAACTTTATCAACATTAATCAAACATCTTCCTTTTGGTCTGCACGTAGCAGACTATTGATTCACAGTTGTGGTCCGGATTATTTTTTCAGTTATAAACAACGTAAAGCCCTCCTATGTTACAGTAATAATAAAAAAAATTGTTACAGTGTAAAATTCTCGTATGCTACAATAAAAAACAGTTCTAACTAATAATGCTAATCATCTTGTCAAACACTAAGAATAAAGAAACACCAAAATGCATAACAAAATGCATTGCTGGAACAACTTCACGTTGGAACTACTAGGATTTGGTAACTTTTGTTTGCTTATAATATTCCCTAATCTCAGTTGCTTTCACTTTTTTAAAATTCCTGATCTTAGTTGTCATTCCTTGGAATTTTGGTTTGGATGTTTGTCGATTAGGTGATGCCGACCCTTTAATTAATTACTCGCCAAAAATGATTGAAGACTTTTTTTAGTGTTTTTTATTTGACGAAAGAATAGTAAGAGAAGAAAAGAATTAAATGAGACAAAAGGTCATCTGCTGGAGCAGGTGAAACGACCACGTGCAGATGAAGTTTGTGGAGCAAGTTGCTTGCCAAATGCCACAGCTTCCAACAATCCAATTCCATTGACATTTATATTACTGAATTGTTGTACTAATTCAACATCTGTTTGCTTTTCAATTAAAATCAATTGATTTTAACCAATTAATACTAAAAAAACTTTCAACAATTACAATAAAAAAACAAAATATTTTATAATATTTTTAACTAAAATTGATTCAAATCATCAGTTCTAACCATATTTTTCAAACATCTTATTAAAAAACTATTTACCATTTTTTTCAAAAGACTTTAGATTGGCTAAAAACGTAATCCAAACCAAGAATTTGAATTAAAATTGACTTAAAATTTAAATTTTACAAGAGAAAACATTCTAATTATATAGATTTGAACGACAACTTTCTGGCTTAAACCTCATTTCCAAAGGGTCTAAAATCATTTTCCAGGACAAGGGAGGAAATGAAACCAATGCATTATTTGTATATAAAAGGAAAATTTGTTGAAACATGTTACTTCACCACAATAAATGTCTGATAAAAATGCATTTCCTAGTGGAGTTATAGAAGTGTCTACAAATTTTGCAAACTCTCCCATCACTCCATAAAGAATAAATCATAATTAAGTACATTGTCAAGGTCCCTTGTCCTTGCATATCACGAAGTTGTAAATGTCAATTAATTATGCTCACCCTCCAAGCGAAATTTCCGCAACCTATATTAAATTCTTAAACCCCTTTATTGGCTATGTTATTTAATAAAATTCATTGGCTCTTTGAAAAGCAGCCCGCATAGACAAGTCGTGGCTGCAGGATCTAAAATCAATCATCTTGACTGGTGAGTCTTATGGCAGAATTAATGGAACCGTTTTCTCCTGGCAGTAATAAATCTTCAAATGCTTGTGAAGAAAAATTATAGACCATGAACAAGTAGGAAAACTTTTTATTAGACTATGTTTCATAAAGATGGTTTTAACTAATTTTTTATGTAAAAATAGTGTAAAACTTTCACATATTACAATAAAAAAAAAGTTTCTTACAGTATAAAACTCTCACATACTACAGTGTTTACATTTCTAACTAATGGTTTTAACTGTAGGATGTAACATGTGAGAGCTTTACACTGAAGCAAATTTTTTTCTTTTTATTATAGCATGTGAAAGCTTTATAGTGTTCTTAATTAAAAAATTGGTTAGATCTAACCTTACCAAACATAGTCTAATAAAAACTTTCCCTACTTGTTTATGGTGTATAATTTTGATAAAACAGAGGATTAGGTGTCTCATCAATAGGGCAGTATTGTCTGTAATAAAGCCGAGAAAAGCAAGAAGAAGACGTGATGAACATCATCTTCTATCAATATTCAGGGGGTTGTATTGGGGACCCTAGTGTAAGGAAAAGTAAAGAGTGCATGAATTAGGACTCGTCACGAAATAAAACAAGATGACTTGACTAAAGATATATATGCCATAAAATTGATCAATTCCAGCTATTATTTGGTCGAGTAGAATAAGACTCGTTCTCCACGACAAGATTTTGGCCTCTCGAGTGAGTCCCATCTTAACCATCTTAATGAGCAAGCTCTATGAACAATCCGTCACTTATATGTCATTCAGAAAAAGATCATTTTGTCAAAATTATTTGGATACGTTGTTCTTTATAGACTCGTTTTACACAACAAGATTTTGGCCTCTTGAGTGAGTCCCATCGTAGCGAGCAAGATCTAGGGACAATCTAATTTGTGATAAATTTATATGTCATTCGGAAAAACATTATTTTCTCAATATTATACATCACCTTATATTGCTATACCTTTTTTGGCCCCAAAAAAAAAAGTTTTAACTAAAATATTATTTTCCCTTGCATTTATAAGGATGGTGTCATCTGTCATTGATATATAATGTATCCAAAGAATCATGATCTATGACGTCTATTAAAGCTAGGAAAAAGTTGAAGTTGTACCAAATCAAATTTAATGCCCCCAGAGAAGTTCACCTCTCTTTGTATTCGCTTTGCCAAAGTCAGATCCAACCACATGGACTGAAATTTTGGAGCCACGAGACAACAAGAGGGTTCCTAGATTGTCTTTTTTAACGAAATTTCGTCGTGGTTATTTGAATCTATAAATCTATACATGATGGAAAAATGGTGAAGGAAGAAAAAGCATATAAACAACAAAAAATCCTCGTAATTTCTTAGTAAGAAAAATGGAAAGAAAACAAAAAGATATTCGCAATCACCGCATCAGCAACTGATAATATTAAAAACCCCTCCTGGCCGTTTCGAGCCAAAAGAAAAAAAGACCTTTCACGTTAATAAGTCAGAGTCAGTGTGTTTGACTATATATTAGTCAACCCCAACTGTTCAAATTCTACGTCTACTTGTCGTTCGATTCTCTGTAGAACTTCCACCACTACCATTTCCGTCAAAATAACGCCGTCAAGTCCCTCACTTTCCTTTGCTTGCTGCTCCACTTAAAACCCATCAAAGTTTCCCCATATAACCTGAACAATCTCTCTCTCTCTCCATATCTCTCTTATACATGGAGAAAAAAGGAAGAAACAGAGGCTGAAACTGCAAACAGGAAAAAACACAAAAAGGAGAAAAAAATGAAAATCCTGTTTTGGGTGCTTCTTCTTTTGACCCTTGAGCTAGCAATATTAGCAGAATCAGCTTCTTCTTTATCATCATCAATATGCAATAGTACTACTCCAGAGCAAGAGCAGCTTTCCAAGGCCTTCAAATCAGTCTCCGGTTTCAACCTCTCTTGGTTGGGTGATTTGGGTTCCAACTGTCCAAACAAACCCATCACAGAACTGAACCTCTCGTCCAAGAATCTCACCGGAATCATAGCGTGGAAGTTCCTCAGAAACATGTCGGAGTTACAAACCCTCGATCTTTCCAGAAACTCTCTCAAAGGCTCCGTCCCTGGTTGGCTATGGTCCCTTCCAACCTTGGTCAAAGTCAACCTCTCTCAGAACCTGTTCGGCGGGAGCGTCCGGTTCGAACCGGCCGGGACGGGAAAGTATGGTTTTTGCTCATCGGTGCAGCTTCTGAACCTCTCCAGAAACCGGTTCACCAACTTGGCTAGCTTCTCCGGGTTCCCAAACCTGACGTTTCTCGACCTTTCGAATAACCGCTTGGGAAGTCTACCAACCGGGCTCGGAAATCTCACGAGGCTCGAGCATCTGGATATTTCGGGATGCGATATCTCGGGAAGCCTGAGACCCATCTCGAATCTCCGGTCGTTGAAGTACTTGGACGTCTCGAACAACGCTTTGAACGGCACTTTCCCCACCGATTTCCCTCCTCTAAACGGCCTCAAGTTCTTGAACCTCTCGCTCAACAACTTCACCGGTTTGGTCACCAAAGACAAGTACCAGAAGTTCGGGAAATCGGCTTTTATCTCCGCTGGAAACACCCTAAAGTTCAACTCGTCTGAAAGCTTCGATTTCACGTCCAAAAACTCGACCTTCCATGTCTCTCCGCCACCACACCATCATCATCACGGAAGTAGTATTTACACACATGCGGTTCATGAAAGAAATCCCGAAAGAAAGAAGTCGAAGAAGGTTCTGGTTCTGGGCTTGTGCTCTGCTTCTGCTGTGATTTTGTTGGTTTCAATGGCGGTTTGTTTGGTTTGGATTCGGCGGAGGAGGAGATTGTACTGTAAGAGGAACAAATGGGCGATCTCGAAGCCGGTGATGCAACTTCCCTTCAAGATGGAGAAATCTGGGCCGTTCGCTTTCGAGACGGAGTCGGGATCGTCGTGGGTGGCGGACATCAGAGAGCCGTCTTCGGCGCCGGTTGTGATCTTCGAGAAGCCGCTGATGAACTTGACGTTCAAGGACCTGATGGCCGCCACGTCGCACTTTGGGAAGGAGACGCAGCTGGCCGAGGGAAGGTGTGGGCCCGTCTACACCGCCGTGCTCCCCGGAGACATCCACGTGGCGATCAAGGTCCTCGACAACGCCAGGGACATCAACCACGACGACGCCGTTTCTTTGTTCGAAGACCTCTCCAGGTTCAAGCACCCCAACCTCTTGCCTCTCTCCGGTTACTGCATTGCAGGTACCGTACCGAATCGTACCCTGTGCCCGCCAATTACCCCAAATTTGATTTTATTTTATCTTATCTTTGTTTGTTTTTTGTTTTGTTTTATTTTTTATTCACGTCTGAATCTGATTCATGGCAGGGCTTTTAACCAACCATCTTAAATTGAACCCCTTCACGGGGGTGTAATTAATGACTCTTAACATTTTCTCACACGTAAATCTAAGTACCAGGCAATCATCATTACATTTTACATCTACTATTGAAATTCGTGAATTGCACTGTAATGTATTGAACTTGTGTTACTTTTTTCAAAATTTAAATTTTTTATTTGTTTTTTTTAATTAGGGAAAGAGAAACTGGTTCTGTGCGAGTTCATGGCCAACGGCGACTTGCAAAGGTGGCTGCACGAGCTGCCGACGGGGCAGCCCAACGTGGAGGACTGGACAGGCGACACGTGGGAGCAGTCGCACGGCTTCCACTTGCAGCCGCCGGAGAAATTGGGTTGGCTCACGCGCCACCGCATTGCCGTCGGGATAGCGCGTGGTATGGCGTATCTCCACCACGCGGGCTCGAGGCCGGTGTTGCACGGCCACCTGGTTACCTCCAACGTCTTGTTGGCGGAGAATTTCGAGCCTCGGATCTCGGATTTCGGGTTCCGGAGCTTCGGAGGCCTCGAAAGCGGCAACTGTAGCACCCAAACGGACGTGTACTGCTTCGGGGTCGTGTTGATGGAGCTCTTGACGGGTCGGCCCGGGACGGCGGAGACGGTGGTGTGGGTGCGGAGGCTGGTGAGGGAAGGGCTAGGCGTGAACGCTCTCGACCCGAGGCTCCGACCCGGTGGAGAGTCCGACTCGGATCGCGAGATGATTGAGAGTCTTCGGGTCGGGTATTTGTGTACGGCCGAGTTGCCTGGGAAAAGACCGACCATGCAACAGGTCCTGGGTTTGCTCAAGGACATACATCCCACTATGGACTTGAGCTGAGTTGAGCTGACTCGCCTCGTCAGCTCTTCAAGTTCCGAGACTGCTGTTTCCCTCCCCCACCACCCGATTGGAGTGGCGCGTGCGGCTCCTGGCTCAGTATTTTTGTCGATAAGGCAACAAATTTCCTCTCACGGTAGTTTTTTTTTTTTTTTTTTTAAATATCCACCGGTTTATTTCTCCTCCAAACTGTGTGGTATGAGAGGGTGACGTTTACGCGCCGTCTTGCAGCGTAAGATGGATAGTTTAGTGGAATTTTTTTAACATTTTGTTGGATTGCATCACCAATTTATCATGTGCTTTTATCTTGAGAATTTGATCCTATGATATTTTTTAATCTTGTGATGTACAGACAAAAAAAATTTACAGGTTAAAAAAGAAAAGGAAAAAAAAAAGAAAAAGGTGAAGAGGTGGGGTTATATGGAATGGAATGGAATGGCGCTGGTGGAACAGATGTTATGGTTTAGGCGAGCATGTGGATCAGAGCATCCCACTTATTGCTTGTCTCTTCTGGATGGAGATTATCATCATGCATTCTTTTTTGATCTTTAATTTTCTTCACTTTATTTCTGTCTCTTCTCTCTTGTAGTGTCTCTTTATTTGCTTTTTCTTCTATTACCTGCTGCATTCCTTCACCCTTTTCTTTTCCTTTTTAATAAGTTTCAAAAAGGAAAAAGAGGCTTATATATTCCCTAAGTTGATCGCTTGATCCATTATCTAGTTACGTGTTATATAATTGGGACTTTACAGTGGGGACCCTTAATGCTATTTTTTTATTTTGTGGCTGTTCACGAATATGGTGTGCTAATGCTTTTGCAATTTAAACAAATGTGTTTAGTGTGGTCCTCAATTTTGTACGCAATATTTGTCTCTGGCGTTTTTGTCAAACATTCCTTAAGTCCAATTCTAATGGTCTACTTCTAATTGTGTGAACGGAAATGTCATTTGTAAAAAGTGTTTTAATAGGGTGTTTGACATAGCAGTTAAAATCATTAGTTAGAACTGAAAAAAATGTAACATGTGAGAGCTTTATATTGTAGTAATTTTTTTTTTTACTTTTATTGTATTATGTGAGAGTTTTATACTATTTTTAATTAAAAAGTTGATTAGAACAAATTAATACCAAACATGCAGTTAATTGCTTCTTGAACTACAATGTTAACAGACGTGTGTGCAAAATATGGAATGCTTCAACTTGCAGTTAACTGTTCACACTACGTCTCACAGATTTTTAGTTCATTTCCTTTTTTCATAGTCTAATTTTTCACACGCACACATACACAAATATATATATATTTGTATATATGTGGCCATGATAGGAAAGCAAAAGTTAGAATTAGAAAGAGAAAGATTAATGAACGAAGGTCGCATTTTTCTTAATCAATTAAAAAAAAAAAGAAAAGAAAAATCGACCTACTGTCCAATTCTACCGACTTAATCACTCTAATCTATTTTTGTCCCCTAATTTATTTAGTTTGGTGGACCCTCTTTGTTTATAAAAAAAAAAAAAAAAAAAAAACCAAAGACAAAAAGGAAAGGGGTAAATATGGGTTAAAAAGAAAGTAAGATGGCTCAAAAAAGAAATTCCATGCAGGACTTTACGAATGGAATTTTCCTCTCTCATTTCCCTTGATGCCGCGAAAATTATCTGAGAACATGATCCAATGCATTCATAATATGAACAGCCGATGCATATAGGCTTACCTACTTCGCAGTGAATGTTGAAATTTTATTTTCAAAAGCGACATAATTCCATTTTCAACAAAAGACTAAAGGAAACTTTGATTATATTTTCTTTATATATGTATAACAAAATTGCGTGAAGCAATACAGACTAAAACATGATACCATCTTATGGTGCTTAATATATAGAACGCACTAGAAATCGTATAATCTTACTTAGTGTTGTTGAAATTTAACCCCCCCCCCAAAAAAAAACATTTTTAAATAGTAACGACAACTGAAATCAATAATGAAAAAATAAAATAAAATAAAACGTTGAAGCATAACTTGTATCTGTAAGAGCTACCATATGATATCAATCTTCATGACAATATAAATATATATATATATATATATATATATATATATATATAAACAACAAAAGTTGTCATCTATTTTTTTTCCACATGCATATTCCTGTGGACATCTGGCATCCCTTTTGTGGTGGTGCATAGGGCAACAGTTCGCTACAAGGCTAGTCGCCGGAGGCAAAACTATCTCTTCCGGCATCCATTGACCCGCCTTTTTTTTTATCTCTTCCTTAATGATAGATGGAAGGCTGAGGATTTAAAGTCCCTGGTATAACTGGGACCAAAAATATCAACTTTATCAGATTTTTATGTTAAGCTAACTGAACTTTTGTTTTGGTTAATTATGCTAGATAACTTGTAATTTCAGTGATCACACGTCTCCTTGATCAAGTACCAGTTGCCGATGTTTCAAGATGCTGTCTTTATGTCATTGTCCAACTTTATTCCGAATCCTCAAAGTGGTCAAATCTCACACAAGCAAAAAGCTTTCGTGGTCGTTCTTGATGTAACTTGATGCCTTTCCTATGCCGCGAAGGTGACATTTCTAAAATTCTGTTGGAAGTACATGCAACGCGTAATCAAAGCTGTAGAACTAAAGCAAAAGGCACTTGAGTGGATCTTTTTTTCTTTTTTTCCTAAAGCAGACTACGATGGGAAAGAGAAAATGAAAGCTGAACGCAATTCCGTGCCCTTTGGGCTGGGCATGTCTTAAAGCTCTGCATTCATCATCTTTGCCCATCCAATCTTTTGGGATGAAGATGAAGATCATTAGACGTTGAAGAAATACATACACATGCATGTATAAATATACACATAGAGCTTGTCTATGGTCCTTACTTGTTTCTAATCATTCTGTTTGGTAGGAGGGATGGGGAATATAATGAGAAGGAGAGTTTGATGAATGGGTTGAGAATGTGAGAAGTAAAGAGAATTATAATAATCTTATGTAGTTTGGTAGAATAAAAAGATAGTTGTAACGATAGATTATTTTTATTTGGTAAATTATTGTATTGTACATTTATATCATTTGTTAAAAATTATTTAGAAGGTAAAATAATCTTTCAAAGCACAAAGTGGAAAAATTGCTTAAGTCCTTCCACTAATAGAAGGATCCAATTTGAGGGCCACGAGGGAGAATACATCCCTCCACTTCTGTTCTGCCTCCTTTTCTCCTTCCAACGAGACAAGCAATTCCCTCTATTTCTCCCCCTTACCTCTCTTACTCCCTCCATATCTCCCTCCTTTCAAACATAGTGTAAGAATAAATATATAGAAGTGTGGGATTGAATTTCACCGTCTAAAGGGAAAGGACGATGTTCAGGCTCCATTTGATATGAGGGATAAGAGTAGGAAGGATGTAGAGAGTTGGATAGATGTAGAATGTAAGAGATATAGAGGATTACAACAACCCTTTAAGTTGTTTAGTAGTAAGCAGATAAAGTTAAAATGATGAATGATAGTTTTTTTTTATTTAATTACTATATTATCTATTTTTATTGTTTATTTAATAATTTTTAACAGGAGTAAAATAGTCTTTTAAATCTAAATATGATGAATTTGGTGGATCCTACCATTATTGGAAGGAATAGTTTTGATGGACCAAGCGGATAGGTCATCCCTCCACCTCTCTTGTCCTTCCTCTCTTCCCTCTAACAAAGCAAGGGATTTGGTCTCTCTGTCCCCCCCTCTTCTTCCACCCTTCTCCCTCCCTCCATCACTCCCTCCTACCAAACACACTGTTAGGATGGTGTTTCTGGAAACAAACTTAAAACAGGTGTTGGAGGTCTACAACCAGAGAAGACCAAGAAGCAGAGAAAAGGGGCAGGTTCAAGAAGGTGCTACGTCATATTAAAATGATCTTAACAAAGGACAACTGACAACGAAGGTCTAACGGGCAATATTAAAGTAAGAATATTGTAAAATCTCTGCAAAATTAAATTTTTGTAATAAAAGCTTATTGATTGTTTGGAAAGTCCTACTTTTACCCCAAACAAAAATTGAGAATTGTAACGTGATACGTATTCAATATTTATAGCACTAACATTAACATTAAAAAGATGTAACATATTAAAAAAATTAGGTATCCTAAAATAATTGTTACCTTGAATAATTGTCACATTACACTTATCACTATACTCTTGTATAGTCCTCCAACCTAGGTATAAAATATAATGTGACCTAATCCAAATTTGATTTTTCGTTTTCCATAGAATAATTTAAAGTATGAATTTAGTCTTGCTTGATTTGTACTTCCTGTTGGGGTGGTATCTTCTAATCATTGGCCAAAAGCATCTAAGAACGATATTTAGACATTAAGGTTGTTATTCATTTGGTGGTTTAATCAAGAATTTGAGCCTATGTTAGGAATTTCTGCTTAACTTTTTCTGAACTCTAGCAGTTAGCAATTTACCTTTTGCCTGTAGTTTGGGATATATGTGCATGTTTGTTTATTGATATTCCGTCGTGTAAAATGTACTCAAAGACTGAAGTCAAGTCCGTTTCGTTTTGGATGATTCTTCTTGGTTAAGCACTTGGAATTAGCTTTGATATGACATATACATCTTTAAAACATGTATAAAATAAAAAAAGCGATTTTAGCTTGATGTCTCAAGAAGGAAACTACAAAACCTTTCTTCTTCTTCATTTTTTCCAGGTTTTTAATTCTACTAACATGCCAGTCCTATATATCTTTAACACACATTTAAAATAAGAAAGCATTTTTAACTTGATGTCTCAGGAATAAAGAAACTACAAAATGTTTCTTTTTTTTACTTTTCAGTTTTTTTCTTTCTTTCTCTTTTCTTTTATTTTCTTTCATATTCTTGCATTTTTTTCATACATATTTATTTTTTCCTCCTCAATTTTTTACTTTTTTTTTTTGTTAACATGCTAAATATGCATGCTTTTTGACTAGTAATGTTATTATAAATGATATTCAATTCCAAAAGCCACTTGTAGTTATCAATAAAAACCGTCACTTGTTCATTTCCGGTTCATCCTAATTTCCAAATGGCGAAACTAATGTTTTGAAGAATACCAATATCGTTGGTTTTGACCTGAGCAACGTTTGGGAGGAGTAATATATTGTTTGGTACAAAGGTTTAAAATAAAGATTTACAAAAATTCCTCTCAACTATAACTATTGTAATACTAGTTTATCGATGGCTGACATGGTATAAGAGTAGAAAAATTCAATCCATTGTCACGCCCCGGAGTACGGGAGGTGACGTGGTGGTTTAATTAAGTCAATTAAATAAATATTTAGTTAAAAACAGGGTTTAAAATTCAAATTTATAATTAAAAAGTGATAATTTTAAAATTTATTTAAGTAGAATGATTTAAGGAATTAAAATGAACCATTATAATAATTAAATAAATAAAAATAACATTAAAAATAATTAAAAATGAGGTGGAACGCGTATAGGTCCCACTGGCCCACATATTGTCCACACACATATAGTACTGACAATATTACAATACAACCACAATCCAAAGTAAAAGAATAAGTTAAGAATCTTACATGCCTTGAATGTATTTTAACCTACCCAATTTTCTACTGATAGTAAGTCCGGTCAGCGGACTCTTCTCCAATTCTAAGCTGATGTCCACCTAGGGTTAAGATTTTAAAACAAATAAAAATGTGAGCGAAAGGCTCAGTAGGACTATATTTGAAAATTATTCAATTTTAAAAAAAATTTCGTAAACCAGATAAATATATAGAAAACGAGCTATAACAATTAAACAAATAAATAATTAAACGAGAATTTTAACAAAAATATAATCTTACCAAAACAATTCAGATAGGTCAACCAGAAAGAATAAAATTTTCCTTTCCTAGGCAAACCATATGTAGTTCACCACCGTAGTGGCCCAGTTGGGTTTCGGGACCTGTCCCCAAGGTCGTTCACTACACGACCCGATATCTGATATGGCATCATGCCCTTAAATATATATATACATACATATATATATATATATATCTTTTGATTAATAAAATCTCTTCTTTACCAGAAATAATCATTTATATTCATTATGAGGTTTATTATAAAATCCACCTCAATCTATTGTTTCAGAAAACAATTAATAGAAATCTTTTGTCAACAAATCATTTGAAAATACTTTCGTAAAATCCCTTTGAGGCCAAAATATTTAAAACTGGCTATCAAAGAAGGGGTAGAAGTCCTACTTCGATGTCTGTGTCGGTGTCCCACACCGTAATCCCGGTCCGCTATACGTTAGCTCCACGGATCCACGCACGAATCCTAAATGCATAGTAACTTAGTCCATTAGTATCTAACCCGAGGTATCCTATGGTACTAAATCATCTCATGGTGTCCTAGTGTGTCATTTTAGGTTTAGAAAATCATTTTATAAAGTTAGAATTTCAATCAGAGTTTAAGACAGTAAAAACAGGTGAAAAATCACAAAACTGTACCACGCCCGGTCGGCCTGCCGGTTGCCCTGGTTTGGCCTGCCGAACTGCACAATTCGGCTTGCCGGAAGAGCAGGTGCGGTAGGCTGAACATCTCCAGGTTCGGCCTGCCGGTCGGATGAATCCGGCCTGCCGAACACGAAGTTCGGCCTGCCGATCTGGGAAAATTCTAGAATTTTTCACACACGGGTTCTCGGCCTCCCGAGTCCCAATCTTCAATCCAACCTGTTTTTCTCAATTCCCAGGCATGGATAATCATCATAAACAATAGAAAATCATAATAGAACACTTTTTAATGAATTAAAACAAGTTTTGAACAAGATTTTCTCAAAAATCCGAAAATGGAGAAAATAGAGAAAAAATGAAAAATTTTGATTTCAATCCGTTTTTGATGAAATAAAGTTTGCATTCTAGCTAATCTAAGTCCATCTAACTTAGATTGAAGCTTTTCTAGGCTTAAAAACTCTTAAATTTCAAAATAGAAGAAAATTTGAAAAATGTAAAAAGTTTTAAAATTTTGAAAACTAATCTTGAATCGAAGCTTGAATCGAGTTTGTGGTTGCTCAATCGCGTTCCCGAGCCTTCAATCCACAATCCCGAAGCTTGAAAACGAATTTGATTCAAAATTTGGAGAGAGAATGAGAGAG
>CAMOHE010043874.1:0-18965 GCA_946598075.1 Artocarpus hirsutus | reverse complement strand
TACATTTAACAACATATTATTTACGACATATAGTTTTTAAATGTCGTTAAAGAGTACATACAACGACATCTCCAATAAAGATGTCATTAATAACATTCAAAATAATAATTAATGACATCTATATAGATGTCATATTAAAGGTCTTCTTTTAACGACAATAATTTAGTGTCATTAAATTATTTAACGAAACTAAACTATTGTCATTAAAAGAAGACCTTTAATACGACATCTATATAGAGGTCGTTAATTATTGTTTCAAATGTCGTTTATGACATCTTCGTTGGAGATGTCGTTGTATGTGTTTTTCAACGACATTCAAAAATTATATGTCGTAAATAATATGTCGTTAAATGTAATTTTTCTTGTAGTGTATCTCTCACAATATTTATTAAAGAGCAAGTTATCCAATTCACCCAATCCAACAAAATATTAGAAATATTCTAAATTATTTCTAAAAATGGTACTTCCCTTTTATGAATTTTTTATTCCGAATAAAAAAATTTGACATTGACTTTTGGGTATGTACAGATGTTGACATATAAATATCCAATATTCTATATATAGACATAGTCATTTACGTTAAAAAAAAAAAAAAGGAGAGACATTATTCTAAAAACATGATTATTGATTTATTACCTTTTTTTGTTTTATCATAAAATAATCATATGAGCCTTAATTATTTGAAGGCCTAGCGCAATTTACTTATTAGGCCTACAGGAAGACTTGGTACTACATACACCTCGTTTTGGAAATATATATTTATATATGTGTATAGATACGTGGATTTTATGTTTAATTTTTTTCAATATTTATTATTATTATTATTAATGGTATCTAATTAATTAGGCTATTATAATAAATCAAATAATTGACAAAAAAAATTAATGATAATTAATAAAAGTGAATTTTTATCATATCAAATCATCAATTGACACCAAACCAATTATTGTTAAAATATTCCTTTGACATGTAACCATAAACAAATTTAACCATTAAGGATAAGTATATATATATATAAACACAAATAAATACATACATACATAAACAAATGGCCCCCGTAATTACTCTATAATTGCTCCACTAGTGGTGCACGGATAATGTTAGACATGCTTATGGTTGTAAATGCAAAACTCTTATTGAGAAGTGAAAACATGGTAGAACCCATAAATGATGTACCGCGATTCAAGAACAATTTTTTTAAAAAAATTTTATTATCTATCTATTAATGTTTGTTATCTATTTATCTATCTATCTATCTATCTATCTATCTATCTATTATACATACCTATATAAAGGTAAAAATGCATGTTTTAGTACTTACTTCAATGTCAATGTGAGGCAAATATCACTATCTCACACTTTCTCCCTTTTTTTCCATTTATTTCTTCATGCTCTAAGTTACGCTCCTCCACAAACACGACCTCAGTCACGTTCCTGATTGCCCACAATATTTATGGTTATTATAGGATAAATACTCAAAAGACGATGAGATTCCACAACTGAATTACTCAATAGAAAAATTGTAAACAAAGAAAAATTCTGACAACGATTTTGATGTATCGCTCTTTCTTTGTGCCTTGGTTACCTAGAAATTCGTAGCTATACCTATCATAAAAGTGTGGACATAAAATATGGAAACTATCTCTCACAATATTTAATAAAGAGCAAGTTATCCAATTCACCCAATCTAACAAAATGTTCGAAATATTCTAAAATATTTCTGAAGATGATACTTTGCATTTTATGAATTTTTTAATCTAGATGTTGACATATAAATATATCCAGTATTCTATACATAGCCATAGTCATTTACGTAAAAAAGGAGAGACATTATTCTCATGATTTTTGATTTATTACTTTTTTTTAGTTTTATTATAAAATAACCATTTGAGGCCTTAAAATAATTAAGGCCTTGGCAATTTACTTATTTGGCCTACGGGAAGTCTTGGTACTACATACACCTCGTATTTAGAAATATATATATATATATATATATATATATGTATATACATATATATATGTTGATGCCCAGCTATCGTTCAACATTACGTGCTGTGCACGGTGGTCAGACCACCTACCTTGCTCATCTTTGCCTCTTGGGGGGACCTCAATGAAGAGGGAACTCCTCGAATGAAGAGGGAACTCCTCGAAGGTCAAAGAGACACCAATATGGTGCCGACCAAGGGTTCTCTGACGCTCAAGTCAAGTACCTGTTTGGCCGAGAGTGAGACTAAGTTACATATAAAAGAGTCCACTTACCTTGATGGTGGACTAAATGCTCTTATTTATATAGCCCACTATTTTGATCGGGTGTAAATGGGTTTGACACTTGACCCAAGTGCTCCATATGGTAGTGTTAGGGGGTATGTGACAAGTGTCACATCCCAGAAGATGGACAACCTTCACCTATATGGCATCCTTAAGAATGAGTTGTTAGCTGGCTTCATACCATATCCATCAAACCCAAGCACATATTACTCTCAAGGAGGTGACATCCTGAATGGCGATCAAAGGAGGCCCCATGGACCACCTTGAAAAAAGGAGCTAATCATCCGGGAGTTGTGTAAGCTCTAGGAATGTCTTCTGTTCGAGCAGGGTGGTCGGACAATCAAGGTGACCTCCTCGAGAGGGGTGTCAAGCATATCCCCAACAATAGCCCCCCAATGCTCTTGGTCAGTGCTTAGCTAGGTTGCTCTCTACCCAAGCTGGGTTGGTCAGTTGTAATGGTCCTCGAATATACATCCTCAAGATTATAGGATCTTAGAGGCTGTTTGAGGCGGCCAGTCAAGATCAGCCGATATGTGTCAGCTTGCTATTGGCTACTTCCCTAACGAGTGTAATCATTGCAACTCTTCATATTCAATGTCAGCTCTTGACTATAAATAGGGGGAGCCCTCCTCTTACTCTGTTCATTTGCTTACAAATTTCTTAGAGGTCATATTTAGCTGCCAAGCAGAACTCAACTTTACACACTTCAAAGCCAAGAATCTTTGCTCACTTTGAACCCGAACAAGCAATTTTTGAGCATAAAATGAGTGATCTAAGCGATTCTCAAAACTAGTTAGTTAGCGTTTTTGAGTCAAATGAGAGTACCAAGTTCAGCCAATCAAGCCTTGTGGAGAGGGGAAAACTAAAAAGGCGATTGACCAAGAAGGGGTGGCTTAGTTGGCCCAAATCTTTAGCCTGGGGCGTGGGATTGCCCTCGAATAGGAATTGGTGGATCTTTTGGAAGGAACTATCCCAATCCAACCGTGTAGGGGGGAGGACCCCGCGGGCATGTCTCAAGTGACCGAATAAGAGCGACCCCACTTGGCAACCATTACAAGTAGGCCAAGCTCCTTGGGTCAGGACAACACTAAAACGGCCCAAATTGCAAATGAAGTTAGTGTTGAGAAGGACATAATGCCAAGGAGTGGGAAAGAGCTAAGGGAGATGACGACATCAAGGATGAGGAGGAGGCCTCAATACCTTTAGAAATACGGGTCTGTGGAGCAATGGTCTATTGAGTGCACCGACATAGATAGACTTCTACCATCAAGTACACTTCAGCAATGACACAGGCCCGCCTGGACATTCTTTGTTGGGATTACGAGTTTCCCAATGATGTAATCTTGATTCTGTCCAAGGCTGGGGATTCCCCCATCAAACTGCCAAAGGGATGCATCACGTTGTACACAAAGTTCTTCCAAGTAGGATTTCATCTTCCGATGTACCCGTTTATGCGCTGAGCCCTCAAAGACTTTAATGTATGACCCATGCAACTGAACTCGATCTATTACCACTCTTGATCAGCATGTGGGTATTGTGGATGCACAACTATGCTTCTGACATTCCGTGGGAGGCCTTTAAATAGAAGTTCAAAATGAAGAAACCCTCACAGCAAGTTAGGTGGTATTATTTCACTAGATTCTTCAAGGAATTTATCCTCAACAACCCTAACTCAGACACGCTATGGAAGTTTGAGTGATTTTACATAGAGGAAAGGTGATTGTCCTGACTGAGAGAAAGCGTTCCTACCTATCAAGTCATGCTAATGAGGTCCATACAAGGCCATCTATGGTCGAAGAGGCCATAGGGGCAAGGGCAATTAGGCAATCCTTCGAGGATTTACTAACGAAGTCTGATCTATGTGACAACAAGCATTTTTGCTAAGCAAGATAAGCTTAGTGAACTATGGCTAGTTTAGGCATTATAGCTCAACCAACCCTAGACATGATGATATCTCAGTTACTAGGCCACCCAAGTAAGTGACAATAGCTTAGCGATAGGTTGTTGATGCCCTAGGGTCAAGTTTCTCCCGACTCGGGCAGCAGGCAAGGTTGTTATCATCCTCCAATTTTGAAGACTCTCATGGTGGCTCCCCTAATTTGGGTCCACCCATCGCCGATGAGGACCTTGAGGACGTGATAAGGCAAATATACCTGCCAAGCCTGCTCCAGATTAGAGGTTTGACCCGAAGACCAATCTTTTGCTTTTGTTCATGCTTTTCCTAAACATCAATTCACTTTGCTTCTCCTGTTTTGTAGATATGTCATCTCGCCAACTAGCGAGGAAAGAGAGGCACTAGAGAATAATGGAGCTTCGAGACTAAGGAAAGGGTAAGGCCATGGCTGGGAGTAAGAGAAAAAGATTAGAGCATGCTGAGTAGCCCAACATCATCACCCCCTCAAGCACCCAATAGCTTAAGCTGGTATCTCGCCAAGGAGCTTTGATGAGTCCAAACATTCCTTCACCCCCACCACTAGTAGTTCTACCAATTGACTGGCCGAGGACAACCCAATATCCTCTACACCCATCTGTCATCAAGTACTTCAGCGACCTAGCCTTCTCGGTAGAGTTTTTTAGCTCTTTTCGACACAAGCCTCACTAGGAGTGCTTCGACTCGGCCTTCTAGCACTTAGCTTAGGTAGGTTCTATCTAAAATTTTGAGCTTCCTTTCCTTCAATAAGGTAATTCTTATTTGATTTTCCTAACATTGAATTTTGTAGGTTTATCTGGCCTTCAAAATTGTAGACCTTAGGGCCCAGCAATAGGTCAAGGTGTAGCTGGTTTGGGCTAAGAAAGAACCCAAAAAACTACCAAGGCTGAGGATAGGCTGAAGGATTGCACGATGAGCTAGCCCGAGTCAAGGTTAAGTTGGAGGTAGCCAAAGAGTAGGCAAGTGAGGCCCAAAAAGAAGCTTGAAGGGCATGGGCTAACCTCTAGAGGGTGTAAGAAATGGCTTGGGCTACCAGGGCTGAGCACCAAAGGTTCCTTAAGGAGGAGCTACCAAGCAGGCTGGCCCAAGCATGGAGAAATTCAAAGGCACAAGGAGTTCTTCGACAATTATTTCCTTAGAATAAAGGACCTATGAGATTACATCCTAGAGAAGCATCCCAAGGCAGCCACTTTTGATTGGTCACTCATTGGCGACCCCGAGGAGGAGGGTGGAGGTGAGGAAGATGAGGACGATGAGGAGACCTCAACCCTAGCCGAGTGGGATGGTGGTGGTTAGGAGCAGAACACGACCCAAATTGTTGTTGACTTAGACGTTAAGGACGCAAAAGACAATACTCAGCTCGACGCTTATGCTCTCCTTGTTGTTTCTCTTTTTTTTTTGCGCCTGGGTATGGGAGGTGCCTGGTTATTGTACCTCTCTCAAACAACTATGTATATAACATTCTAATTTTCCCAAGTATTGAGCTGTTTGAATTGCTTTATGTTTATTATCTTTTTTACATGTTATTTTTTAAGCATATTCTAATAGGATTTGATGCATGATGTCATGATACCCCTGTATACCCCTTTAGGAATTTTGCAAGTCTCGTTATGGTTGGGAGTTTTGTTTCTGGGTTAACCAGAACTCAATATCCTCGGGTCTGGTAGTTTGTAATTTCATTGGACTAGTAAACTCATGTTTCAAGTTCGCCTATGGTCGGGTTTTATACCAACCAGCCCCCCAGTTGGGAGTTATAGTGGCTCGAGCCTATTGTCTCAATCTATTTTTTTTATTTTATGTTTTGGAGTGAATTCTTGAAAGTGTATTCAAACATTGATGTATATTCAATGTACATTCTTCATGTACTGCCATAGCCGATAGATCTTTATAAAGTCTATACAAAAAGAATAGCTATCCAAAGCAAGAGATCAAAAAAATGTCTAGCTCTTAAGTTAGCTATAAAATATCTACAAGTGCTTGGCTTTCATTGGGTGGGCGAGCACGCTTCCTTTGATATCAGCAATCTTGTATTTTATCCCATTTGGGCCTGCCCAAAAGATCCAAGCCCAAGTTGCTAGGGAATGACTTTCTTCAAAATTAAGTCTCATAATTGGAAGGTTCTATCTTTTCTTCCACCAAGTTGAGTTCAACTATCATGAGCTTGGTATTCTTCTGCTTGTCATAGTGTTCCACTCTATAGCTTGGTAAGCCAAACTCTATTGAGATTTCTACTTTAGCCCTGTAAACTAGGGAGAAAGGAGTCTCTTCGATGGCTGTCTGAATAGTCATGAGGTATGCCTAGAAGATCTTTGGAAGGTCATCGATCTAGGTGCTTTTGAGGCCTTCCAACTTCTTCTTTAGATTGTTCTTGATAGTTTTATTGACAGCCTTAACCTGCCCATTATTCTAGGGCTATCTCAACAAAGAAAAGGCCTTTTTGATGTCAAGCTATTCACACATCCTTAGGAGGCTTGTTGCTTCAAATTGCTTGGCATTGCCAGGGACTATCATGTGTTGGATACCATATCGACAAATTATATTCTTCTAGATAAAGTTGGTACACTTAACCTTAGTGATTTCGGTACAGGGTTCAACTTTTACCCATTTTATGAGGTAATGGATGGCAACTATGTAATACTTGAACTATGATCAGGCTATGGGAGGAGGTCCTATGGCATCAATGGCCCATTTGGCATAAAGCCAAGTGCAAATGATTGAGTTCAGTGGTTCGGGGAGACATTCGATTGCCAAAGCAAACTACTAGCACTTGAAGCACTAGTAGGTATATTCTTTGCAATCTTAATCCATGATTGGTCAATAGTACATTTGGTAGAGGTATTTAAGGGACAAAGAATGTCCATCTATGTGGTTGCTGCATATCTCTCTATGGATTTCCTCCATGAAATGCTTTGCTTCCAATGGTTCGACTCATCTCTAGTATGGTATAATTTAGCCGCATCAGTAAAGTCTTCCGTCGATCATCGACTATCGGGCTGAGCTGTTACGAACATGTTAGGCCTCTTCTCGGTTCTCGGGTAGTTCAACTATGGTCAAGTATCAAATGATCAGGTCTATTTAGGTTCTAGTTTGTTCAGAAGCTTTACTCATAGATTCTATTCTTTTAATGCTTGGCTCAGCTAGCCTTTCGATAGGTACTGACATCAAGTTGTTGTCTTCGAGGCTCGAAGCTAGCAAACAAGAACATCAGCTTTAACATTCTCGTTTCTAGGAATTTGTATTACTAAAAAGCTCTTAAATTGCCCGAGTAGGGCTGTAAATTCATTAAAATATGCCGTCATGCACTCATTTTGGGCTTGGAACCCGCTAATCACTTGTTGGACCACAAGCATGAAGTTACTCATAATTTTAAGACCGACCATCAAAGCCTCATATTTGGCCTTGTTGTTTAAAATTGAACCAAAGTACATAGCTATTTTTTTAACCATCCAGGCTGAGGAAGATGATCCTAACACTCAACCTGTCTATATTAGAGATCCATCTACAAATAATTTCCACTTGGGCTCATTTCTGCTTGTACCACTGCTGGTAGGGTTAGGGTCCTCCACGGGTGCCTTTTTAGTTGAGGGAGTGGCATGGTCAACCATCATGAATGGTCAACCATCATGAACTTGGCTATAAATCAACCAGGGCTTGTGCTTTAATGGCAGTCCAAGGCACTAATTAGATATTAAACATCCTAAGCTCAACAGACCACTTGGCCATCAAACCAGAAATTTCTAGGTTTTGAGGACTTGGTATAAGGGGTACTTAGTTGGGACTCAGATGGTGTGCCCCTAAAAGTATGGCCGGAGCTTTCAAGCATAGGTAACGAGGGCCAAAGCCAGCTTTTTCAATGGCAAATATCTATCCTCGGCTCCTTGGAAGGCTTTACTGGTGTAGTAGACTGACTTTTGAATCATTTCTTCTTCCCTGACTAGCACCGAACTGACTGCCTTCTTAGACACCGCCAAATAGGTATAAAGTATTTCCCCTAGTAGAAGCGAATAGGAGTGGAGGTGTCATTAAATACCTTTTAAGGCTTTGAAATGCTTCCTTATACTCGCTGCTCCACTCAAACCTTCCCTTTAGTGCTTAAGAAAAGGTTGGCATTTTTTGATAGACTGGGAGACAAATCTCAGCAGAGTAACGACCAGCCCAGTGCACTTTTGGACTTCTTTGATAGTGCAGGGCGAGTGTATGTCTACAATTGCTCAGGCATTGGTTGGGTTGACTTCGATGCTGTGGTGATTGACCATGAACTCGAGGAACTTCCCTAATTCTACTACAAATGCACATTTGGTCGGTTGGAGCTTCACCCTATACTCACGTAGGACGTTAAAGTTGTCTTGGAGATTGGCAATGTGATCAGTTACTTAGACCGACTTCATGAGCATGTCATTTATGTATACTTCCATGGTTTTGTCGATCTATCGAGAAAACATTTTCTTCATCAGGTGCTAAAACGTGGCCCCAACGTTCTTTAACCTAAATAGCATAACAACATAGCAAAATAGCCCCTGATTTGTCATGAAAGTGGTTTTAACTTGGTCCTCCTTGGCCATTATAATCTTATTGTACCTTGAGTATACATCCATGAAGCTCGGTAGTTCATGGCCGGTGGTAACATCTACTAACTAGACGATCTGAGGTAAAAGGAGGCAGTCCTTTGGGCAGGCTTTGTTTAAGTTTGTAAAGTCAATACAGACTCGCCACTTCCTATTAGCCTTTTGACAAGGACCATGTTCACCATCTACTTAGGGTAGGTGACCTATCTAATAAACCTGGCCTCCAACAGCTTCTAGACCTCCTCGTTTATAGTAGCATACCTTCTAGGTTAAAGGCTTTCCTTTTCTAAATGACGAGTTTATGCTTAGGGTTCACATTTAAATGATGGTTGATGATGCTCGGGTCAATCCTGGGCATGTCCTCATGTGACTAGGCAAACATGTCCTAATAATCTATTAGGAATTTCTCCAAGTCTGCTCGGATATCAGGCTTTAGCTAAGACACAAGCATAATCATTTAGTCGGGAAGCTTGAGGTCTGAATGGGATGTGATCCTCTACAGGCAATGCTCGTACTTCTTCCTTGGGAAGCCGCAGGTCTAGGTGGGACAACAACTTCTTCCCTCCTCGGTAGTGAACTGGATCTTGTCTAGTTTATAAATGGCCAAGACGTTTGTTTACCAAGTTGCTGCTTCCTTTATTGCCTTAATATAATATCGTTAGAGTCCTTCTACTTTGACTTTATTACTCCAACTCTATACTTAATGGGAAACTTCAAGGCCAGATGGTTGGTGGAGACCACAGCCTTCAAGGTGTTAAGAGTTAGTCCAATGGTGATATTATGCTAGGAGGGTGTGTCTACCACTAGAAATTCGACCAGCCGAGTGACCCAAGCACTATCCTCACCAAAGGTGACTAGTACATCGATCTTACCCACTGCTCGAACATATTCTCCCAAGAAGCCATACAAGGGGGTCCTTATTAGGATGAGCACCGCATTGCTTATCCTCAGCTTGTCAAAGGCCTATTTGAATAGGATATCCATCGAACTATCATTGTCTATCAACACTCTTTGGACTATGTTGTTTGCAATTTAAAGATTGCACACCAGGGTGTCGTTGGTGGATGAGCCTGTCTGCCTCTTTTTTGGTGAAGGTAATAGCAATGTCTTCTTGCCGGCATATATATGATTGGACATATTCATCAGGTCCCCTCTCTCAACTAAGGGGGATTTCTGGGGATAAACCTGCTGACCACTAGTAGTATCCTTAGTAACTAGCCCACCAAAGGTGGTATGCAAGATATTTAGTGGGTCCGAGCCATTCATACCTTTAGCGTTCAATATCCTTAGCTGGCCTTTCCTTGGCTAGGCTGTTGTTCTCCTAACATTATTTCTAGGGGTAAGAACTCGTTCAAGGAACTCCCTAAGGTGTCCATCTTAGACGAGCTTCTTAATTTTATCTTTTAGCTAAATCTAATCCTATGTATTATGACCAATGTCCTTGTGGAAGTTGCAATACTTGTTCTAGTCTTTTTTTGCTCGTTTTCCTTTTAGAGGAGGTGGGTCCACGAACAGATTGCGGTTGCTCACTTGGTTAAACACCTCGTTTGTAATGGCAACTAGAGGTGTGTAGCTTTGAAATTTCTCGATGGGAGCCCTTGGCTTATCGGTCTTCAGCTTCTTACTATGCTCAGCCCATCTTGATTCTACGACTCCTTGTTTCTCATTCCTTTCTTGTTCCTTTCTCCTTCTTGATGACTCTTTATATAGTCTGTAGTGTCCGTATATTTCTAAGCATGAGCAAGCATCTGGAGAAGGTACTCGGCTATTTCAAAGCAAGCCACCAAAGCAGGCTTTTATCATGCAATGCCTTACAAAAGGCGTGTTTAAGGGTTTCATCCTCGACCTGCCTCACCTTCAAAGCTGCTCGGGTGAAGCGGTTGATATAATCACTCAATTCTCTATCCTCATGCTTCACAATGTAAAGATGAGTAACCTCCTTACTTCTTGACCTTGATGGGGAGAAAGTTGTTGAAAATGCTTTGGAGAGCTACCAAAAGGAGCTCATTGTGCCCAGCTCGAAGTACCTAAACCATTACTTGAACCTATGTCGCTGGTGTTTTACAACATTATATGGCCCTTGTAGAGTTATAGGCGCTCATCAACATCTGTTGTTCCATCATATGATTTTATCTGTGGCACCTTGAACATGTTCAGCATAAGTGATGTCATGATCACGTTGGTAAAGGACAGGTTAGGCATGCCACCCTCGTCAGCCCTATACCGGTTGTTCCAATTATGGTTGATCTATTGCTAAATGTCACGTAGCTGCTAGCTATTAGTATCTTTAGGTATGGGTAGCTCCACCTTGTACAGGGCTCCACCTTCTACCCGGTCATTGCCTTAAGCTTCTGGTTGGTCTTTTGCAAGGCGAGCCCCTAGCTCCTAAGCTCATCGAAGACTAAGGACCATGAATCTTGTAGGGAGCGATTTCGGCCATCTTGGTCCCCTAGCCAACCATCATGGATCATGCAATTGCTTCAGGAGGCACTCTCCAAGGCTTAAGTTCTAACATGCTCAGATTCTCCTTCGCTATGGACCCATCCCTAGGCCCTACTCGACCATTTGCCCGGTATTCTCGAGCTGGCAAAAGGAGCACCAGGGTTGGGTGTTGTCACGCTTATTGTGATGCCATTTGCTCCATAAGGAGATGTACTACCACGGTTGGTTCTCGGATTAGGTCCCTGGCGGCTGGAGCTGCTCCACCTACGCTGGCCTGCCCACTTGATTAAGGCTAGGTTACGCAAGGTCTGCTGCGAGGTCTGCCTGGGTTTCGGCTTTGGTCGTTCCCCGCCCCTCTTGTCAAGGAGCTTCATCGCGAGAGTGTCCTCTTGTGGCCATGTAAAATGGAAATGTTGTTATAAGCAAAATCCATAAGCTACAAAGGTTGGTAAATCTCTGTGTGCTGCCACAGTAATTTGTTGTTAGTTGCCCCTTCTCTACACTTAGTTGCCAAGCTGTTTATAGCAACTATACTTCAGCAAATCTCAATTGAATTGTCTTAGGTATCAAAGCTAGCTCTATTGAAATTTTGATTATTTTGTAATTAGTTATTCGATAGTGGTCATCAACTTTAAGTTGGGAGACCAGTACACTTTTATTGTTAAAAAACTTATTCTGGACTAAATCAAGGGGGAATGCGTACGTTGCCGTAAAACCTCATATGAGGCCCTTTTCGGAAAACTATCATAAATTTGACTAGAGAAGAGTGTAATTGTAAAAGATTTCGAACGAATAATCTAAATTAATACTAGATGTCATGAAAAGCTTTAATAAATTGCACCACAAAAGTTCAATTATTGAAATGAGTTTAAATTCACGGAGTTTCAAGCTTTTGTAGGGTGAAACATCTGTAGTATAAAGCACTAATATGTTACAGTAAAAGTTAAAGCATACAATATAAAGCTTTTATATGCTAACAAACATTTATATTTTCTTGTACATAGATCATATATCAAAACTACCCCTATTTCTCTTAATTTCTCCGTTCCATCCCTTATGATCTCACTCTCCTCTCTCTCCCTCTCACACACGCTCTCTCACCACATGCAAAGGCGACGACACTAGCTAGTCTTGGGGTTCCATTTGTGTTTTTTTATCTGTTCGTGATTTATAAGCACACATGTGGATTTATTCGTTTATTTGGTATTGCTTGGTTTTATTTTCTTTTACAAACAAAATAATTTAAAATTCATTAATAAGAGGCTAAGTTGAAAATTTAATGTCACAAAACATGAATTCAGGCATCAAAATAATGTTTTTATAAACAATAAGTTATCAATTTGAAATATTTAAAACAACAAACTATCAATGTGATGTATCTTTAAAATGCATGATACCAATGTAATAAAAACCTTTAAATTTTTAAATAGCTTGTATTTACTGACCATCTAAAATGATTATGCTATTTACAGCGTCAAGTTTGAGGAATCTACTTTATACTACGAATTCCCTGATTCGAATAGCGTTTGGATTTGTGTGCAATAGACTACTATCTCGACTTTGGCCATTCTGTAAATGACTAAAATTCCTCCAAACCTTAACAACATGTTTATGATCTCTAATTTATTCCTTCTCTCTCTCTCTCCTTCACTCAACTCTTTTTCTCTTTCCCAGCTCCTTCTAGATGTCTCTCTCCTTGGCATGTACAAGTCAGTTTTCCATTGGAGTGTTGATCGTTAAATTGAACTTTTGGTTTTGAAAATGCAAATAGCCAAAACATCTGTTGACAAAACCATTCAAGAGTGTTTGAAAAGTGAGTTAAAATTGATAGTTAGAGCTGAAAGTATTATAGCATGTGAGAGCTTTACACTATATAGCATACTTTTACTTTATATTATAGCATATGAGAGCATTATACTGTTTGAGTTAGAGCTAATAAGTTGAAGCTGAGTTTACCAAACACCATAAAAAACTACTTGAGATAAAGTGATTGGTTTCAAATATATAGTTCAGTCAACCTATTATGGTTAAAAAAAATAATAAAATAAAATAAAGGGAAGAATTGAAAAAGGCAGAAGACTGCGTGAAGATAATGCAAAATTTGGCGGGAAAATGCAGAAAAAACAATGAAAATCAATCTATAATTAAATCTAACAATTTCAACAGTAGAGGGGAAAATTTTGATTGCCAAATTACACAATTTAACTAATCATATTGATGAAATCATAAAATATTGATTAGCGTTAGAAAACATTGCAACGAAAAGTATGAAATGGTCAAATCGATGAAGGAAAAGAGTCCTTTTACATATAAAGAAGGACGAGTGTCTTGAGTGGTCATTTGATGAGGTAGGCTTGATTGTTTGAGGCCAACAACAAAACTCGATCTATAAATTTTAGAGCACAAAACGAATTTGAATATTATACAACCTAGATTCACTTTCAAAGGTAAAAGGTAAGTGTGGTTTGGGTACAGGATATATAAATTCATATTTTATTTTGAGTTCTGGTATGACAATCCTACAAAGTAGTTAAAAATCTGAAAAATTTGACAAATTGGCGAATTTAATAAAAGGTGTTTCTAGTGTTACGTTATATATATATATTGCGAGATGGATGTGCACCACCCGATAGAAACATTTTCCCAGGATTGAAAATCGAGTGCGTTTATTGAGTAGCCCAATTCTACTTTTCATACCTTCTTTTTTCAATAAGAATTTGTATTACTATATTACCGTTAATAAAATTATTCCTCGGGACTAAAAATCTTTCAAAAGATACTATTTAAAGAAAAATGATATAATATTTTCATTGTTTTGAACTGGAAAAAATATATATATTTGACTTACATAAACCCTTACAATTCTGGTCTAGTGTTAATTATAGTTTTCCGTCATAGATAGAATTAAAAGTTTGGTTTAATAAAGAGGAAAAAAAATATTGATATTAAGGAAATACTAATTAATAAATCTAAAAAGAAAAACATTTGGAAAAAATTATAAGTTCGGTTGCTAAGGCAAAATAAGGAAAGCAAAATAAGACAAAAGCAGAATGAGAGAAATAAAACAGCAAGTATTCTTTATTAATATCCCAAAAAGTACATATATAAAATTACAAAATAAAATGACAAAACTACTTTAAAACAAGGAAAAGAAGTTGCTAGATGAAGCTAATCATCGGATGTTCTCCCTCACTAGCAGAACTGAATTCTTCCTCAAGATCTAAGTTTTAAGTGGCATGGGTCTGATAATCGACCTTCAGAGCATCAAAGAAATCCTTTGGAGGTAGAAATTGCGTTATTCAACATGGAGCAAAGCTTGATCAAGACCTAACTTGAAAGACTGACAAGCTTCGATATTGCTCAAATCGTTGCAATCTTCTCTATAACAACAGAATTGTGAAGTAAACCGAGTCTTCAAATAAAGATCTCTTTTTAATTTTTTCTCTCAACCTTGGAAAAAGATTGAGAAGACGAAGCTGTAGGGAGAGAAATTGAAGTTTACTTTTTAGCCCTTCAATCTCAGCATTCCTAGAAGATAAAGAGTTGTCCAGGGGACGATGATAAGATCCTCCATCGAGATTTTGACCTAGGACATCTTAGCTTCTAGAGTAGAATCAATTTGACAATAGTATTCTTCAATATGCTTCATCAAATCAGAGATAGTGTTCAAATGAACATATCTGTCTTTGATGAATTCTTCATTCTGAGCTTAAAGATGCTTAATCTAGGGATGAAGATCATCAATCATCGAAGAATTGATAGTAGAAATTTGGTTATAAAACTAGGCGGAAGTAGTGGTGCAGGAGGAATTTGAGTTTTATTTGGAAGAAACGTCTTTCTGTAATTTCTTTCTTAGATATTTTTAATTCAGTAATTCAAACTCAGCTTTTTTTGCTTGGCGAATGGCATCATCCTTCGCAATCTTTTGGCGCTCAGCATAACCCTTCAAAAAATGCCATACATCCTCAAATTTCTGAGCTCTACGACACCACCCATGGATAGCATTTTTAACGAGACAAATGCCTATTTCACCCATATCGACTCACTTGGAATGATCACATGTAAGCTTCCTGTGAACATCCTCTAGAGTGTCCATATTTGGTTCAAAGACACAGGTAATGTCAATATTGAAGGTGGATTCGATGCATAAAACTTTGGCACTTAAAACTTTTCAAGATTTGGAACCCATGGTTCTAGGAGAGCCTATACTGAAATGCGAGTGGACACACGTCGTTCAATTCTCCTTTTGGTAATGTCTCCTCCCAACCACAAGAGAAAACCAAGTGTTAAAGTCCGAGATGTTGAACAATAGCCCTATTGGAGTTTTAGAGTTTCTCTCTCTAAATTTCTCTTTTGATCTAAATAATAAAAGCAATAAGTATCATATTTATAGTAGCTGGTAGGGAGTCAATTCTACTTAAATAAGGCTTTTAAATTTGAAAGTGGGTCAAAATCCACATCAAAACGCATCAAAAATGCGTAACAAGATTTTATGCAATCGCCCTGTTGCATCTAACCATTGGCCTACTGGCTGTAATATTTTTGTAACTTAATTACGCTCCATTGGCCTGCCAGTTCACCCAAATCTGGAAATTTTATATATCTTATTCTACATGAAAATCTTAGATAGTGCCTCTGTTTTAATTTAAAAAACCTGATAGAAAAGTTTTCTGATTAAAATAATCACATAGAGATAATCCCATGTGAAATAAAATTTGCATCCAAATAATTCAACACATTTATCTTGAATTAATTCATAAAATAAATTCAACCAATAAATTAACATAAATTATTAAATCCAATCAACCGAATTTAAACCAATCTAAGATTTAACATTAGTTACTGATATGTAGGAAAAATATGCTGCATCGTTATAGGAAATATTATGAGCTAGCAATGGGGACTTGATCGACATATATAAATAAAGCTCCTAAAATTAAAAAATAATATATCCCTGATATATATATTTTATAATTATTAACTCTAAAGCTATTCCACTAAAATATTTGAGTTGCACTCTTGAACTATATAAAATTATGAAACTTCAATAAGTTTATCGTCCATGACATATCATAATATGTAACATCCTTATAGGATATTCATAATTGGCTTAAGGATAAATTTTGTTTTACCTTCCCAATTATTTTTATCTTATGTTCCATTATGTCACTAGTGGAATATTTACTATCTATAAATAATATACTATTCAGTTACACCTATGTATATAAATGGTTAGCTCTCTAGTTTTCTAATTACAAGATAATACCTATGAGAGAATACCATTAACTCAATAAAAGAGCTATGGATTCCATATCTATGAATAACGAGTCTATATCAATCAAGAGTCATGTCTCTAACGTACATGTATATGTACCTTCATCTAATTCAGGATGTTATCCTTTGGTACATCAAAAGATATAAATCAGGAATATAGGCCCATTAATTCGTTTCAAGATTTTGATGGAACATATATGATTGTCTAAAGTGAATTGATTTAACAAATAGAATTATTAATCAAATCAATTCAACTTTTTGTCCTGATCCAATATATTGCCACTTATGACAACATATTAATGTTTTTACTTGCAGAGTCTAACTCCAATGATCAAGACAAGTCATCTCCCATTAGGGATGTAGATAACATAACAATCTTTGCATGAATAAAGCGCCCAATTTTATTCCCTCAATTACGGAACTTATCATTTAGACTTTCACCTTTAAGATTCATATCTTTCGTATAATATGTCCATCATACGCATGATCTTAAAGGTTTAGATTGTCAATCTCATACTTTTGTTTACTTATTATATATTCAACATAAATAAACATAAAAGGGCAACTTTTGATATATGAATATAAATAATAAACTCTTTTTCGATTAAATATCTCCAAAAACTATTACATCATTTAATCCTTAGGTCACCTAGTCTAACAACAAAATGGTGTGGAAAAGAGTCAGAAAGATAGGAATCTTGTTGATTTAAAGCCTGAGAATCTTGACGGGATTAGCAAGAAGGGACGGTTGAATAGGGATTACTTCCCCTAGAAGCAAAAAGACTAGAATTTCTAGCAGCACAATTTTGCCAAATTTCAGGCAAAACGAAAGTGGTAGAAAGGATGGTAGGCCCAACAGCCATGTTCTCAAAACAAAAGGGGAAATCACCTCGACTAGAACTTGTTATTACTAGATCACCAAAAGAACTAGAGGAGTTAGACACTTGAATTGATGACGTGGGAACTGAGGAACCATTCATAGAAGGTGCAATCAGAAGATTTTCAAAAGCTCTCTTATTTCTGGCACTATAAATAAAAAGAGTCGATGGAGAAACATAGATGCTGGGCCGTTGGTCTTCACGATCATGTTCAATCTATTCAACTATTGGCTCAGGATAAGTAGGAGGGAGAGTGGCAAGAAGACACAAATTGACAAAAGATTTAGGATTATGCATGATCTTAAAGGTTTAGAGTGAGTCTTAGACTTTTGTTTACTTATCATATATTTAACATAAATGAACATAAAGAGAACAACTTTTAATATATGAATATAAATAATAAAATTTATTGATTAAATGCCTCCATAAACTATTATATCACTTAATCCTTAAGACGTCTTATCTAACAATCTCTCACTTGCCCTAAGTGAGTAAATGTGATATGTTACACATTCCTATGGCCTCTACATTCTTCTCAAAAACCCTCGTTGGTAATGTCTTCGTGAAAGAATTAGCTATATTATCCTCAAACTTGATCTTGCATGCTACAACATGTCCATTTCCCATGAAATCCTTTATTGCATGATATTTTTTATATATATGCTTACTCTTCTTATAAAATCTTGGATTCTTAGCATTAGCTATCGTTGTAGTGTTAACACAATATAGTGTTATCAGTTTACTCATGCTAAGAACAACCTCAAGATCTCCAAAGAACTTGCAAAGCTATATAGCTTCTTTCAAAGCTTTACTAGCTACCACATACTCAGCCTCCATCGTTGAATCTGAAGAACAATCTTGCTTGACACTTCTCCGAACAATGGCACCTCCTCCCAGAGTAAAAAAACTAAAGTCAATCTTCTCAAATCCAAACATAATTGAAATTTTGAATAAATGTATCCAAGAGGTGTTAGATCCTCACTAGAATCCACTATCATATAATCTATAGTCCTTCTCAAGTACTTAAAAATATGCCTGACCGTAACCCAATGGTTTGGTCCTAGATCCGACTGAAATCAAGTTACTACCCCGACTGCATAAAATATGTCAGGTCGTGTGCAAAGCATAGCATATATGAGACTACCTACTGCCTGTCACGCCCCGGAGTACGGGGGGTGACGTGGTGGTTTAGTTGAATTAATTAAGTAAAGATTTGGTTAAAAATCAGGGTTTTAAAATGAAATTTATGAATAAAAATGTGATAATTTTGAAATCATTTGAATAGAAAGGTTAAGGAAATAAATGAATTGCCATAATAATTAAACAGATAGAATTAATATTAAAATAACTAAATATGGGGTGGAACGCGTATGAGTCCCACTAGCCCACATATTGTGCACACACATATAGTACTGACAATATTATGATACAACCACAGTCCAGAATAAAAGAGGAGTTTAAGTCTTACATGCCTTGAATGATAAATTAACCTACCAAAATACTTCTACTGATCGTAGGTCCGGTCGACGGACTCTTCTCCAAACCTATGCTGATATCCACCTAGGGTTAAGATTTTAAAACAGATAAAATGTGAGCGAAAGGCTCAGT
>CAMOHE010043873.1:0-51298 GCA_946598075.1 Artocarpus hirsutus | reverse complement strand
ATGATTCAGAAAATCTAGATAATATCAGTAATTCGAATATGATTTAGATAATCTAGATAATATCATATTCAATGAACCTAGACATATCGAGTACATCGAATCTGGACATTATCAGGTTCATCGAACCTAAACACAGTTAACCCAAAATTCGTTCTTGGTCTGTTCTAAGTGTACGACCCTGTAAGTTCACATAACGTTGGTAGTGAGCTTGAAACTCTGTTTCTGGCCCACAAATCATAAGTGGCCTCTAGCAAGACATTATGATTACCCAAGTTATGCGAATGTCAATAATCCGACATAACCTAATCCACAATAAGTATTAAAGTCCTTTTGTCTCTAGATACGTTGATTGAACATAAGACATGGTTTATGTCATCCTTATACTATTCAAGCATATTATTTCTCGATCTTAAGTAGACTGATATTGATAACCCTTATCAATTCATTCTAGTATGGCCATACATTTTTCTTCAGCTAACTTATCGAGGGGCCCACAGATATCTTTCTCATAATAAATGAGGGACAAATTCCTTCTTAATCACTCATGTTCCTCACATGATTCACTCTATATCTAACAACAATCTATTTCATCATCCTGTTAAAGATAATATTAAATTGTGTTAAAGTATAGAACTTGTCATGTAGGAAACCATGATGATTTCAGGTCAGAGGACTAAAATAATACTATTGTGATGAGAATCACTTATGACAATTATCCATGCAGTATTCTCATAATGGTTCAATCCAATACATCATTTCTTAAATATGTATCTATGGGTTGACTTACTCATACACATGATTTGTAAAACATAATCATCAGTCAAACTTCATACTAGTCTTCGTTCATCATTATCTCAATAATAATGACCGACTAGGGATAATTTAGAATATAATTCAATTTTCACCTAAGAGTTTTACTATCAAGTCATATACTTGATGACCTTAGATAAAATTAACTATTCATAGAATTAGAATAAAAAACAATAATGAAAATGCCTCCTTATTAATAAAATGCAAAAGTAATGAAATCAATATGTAATCATTACATAATTGGCCTAGGGCACATCACTAACACTCTCTACCCAAGTGTTTAGGCAGATCACTCTTTTCTTTCTCCAGGCGTTCTGTTTTTGCTACTAGGGCTAACCCGTCCATAGTTTGTGGTTCAAGCATAACACTTCTTCGACTTTCTTCTGCTTGGATCAATGAAATTGTTTCTTTTAGAGACAATGTGTCTTCCCTACCGAGGATTTGAATCCTAACCCGATCAAATACAGGATTTAATCCAGCCAAGAAATCATACACCCAATCCTTATCAATAAAGCTCCTCAAAATCATAGCATCATCAAGGCACTTCATCTCAATTACTCAGTAATGGTCTAGTTCTTGCCAAGGATTTTGCAAAAGGTTTGCATACTCTGTGACAAGTTTGTCTCCTTGCTCAGTAGCTCCGGCTTTGACTTTGATCTCGTACACTTGGGAAGTGTTATGGGCCTTTAAGTATGTGCAGTGAATGCAGTCCCAAATTTCCTTTGCAGTAGTAAAAACATACATGTGTCACTGATCATTGGTTCCATGGAGTCCCATAACCAGGACATAATCATTGAGTCTTCCTCATCCCATGCTTCAAAGGCTGGATCCTCCTTTGATGGTCCTGATCCAATCAAATGATTAAGTCTCCCTTTGCCCTTTAGGTATGTGCGGACAATTTAGGACCATTTAAGGTAGTTCTTCCCACTAAGCTTGTTAGAAGCACATATATTCTGCAATTCTCCAATTTTCTGAACAGAATTGGCTTCTTCAGATAATTAGGGTTGCTGGAGGCAATGGCTTCGGAAGTTGACATGGTGAAGGACAGAAATCCATAAGAAAAATAAAGAGTAGCAGTGATGAAGGCTGAAATATGCAATAAAGGAACTCAGCAATGAAGGCTGAGAAACACGGACACACAGCAATGAAGGCTGCGAGAAGAAGAAGAATAAAGAATCCCAAAAAAAGCCATACGGCTCTGATACCATGTGACAAAATATGAAGTATTCAGAATGAGAAAATGACTTATTTTCATATTGATGATACATCGGGTTATATAGGAGATTACAAGAGAAAAAATAGGAAACTAACTCAGTCTAACTCACTCCTAAATCTTAAAACAACTAACCTAACCGAATCCCCTAATTAAAGGGATTTCAATGTTATCTCCTAATCTATTTACAACTTATCTACATCTCGACAGGGACCTTAAACTTCCATTGTAACTTCTAAGTCACATATGGGCCTTGCAGATTAGGAAAAAGAATTTTTTAGTAAAACTGTCTCTAAGACAAGGCTCAGCTCACAGGCAAGGCAAGCCTGTTGCTGGGCAATTCCAGGCCACAGCCTTCCTCTCCAGAGTTCCCATGTTGGTTTGCCATTTGACCTTTTAACATTCCCCAACCCAAAATTTTTTCTTAATGCATTTAATGAATAATTAGAAGGAAATCCTCTTTTCACACTAGGAAAAAGGAAAGTATGAATTACCTCATCCGACATCTTCTAGTGTTGTTCTTTGATAGGTCAACTTAACCTTCTTTCCTGTAGCAATTAAGAACACGACTGTCAGAATACTTGCCTACATGGTTGTTTTTTTCCCTCACATTTTTTGCCTTCTTATGCAATAGCTTTTGCAAAGAATAGAATCCTTCATAATATGTACGTACTTTCTCTTTCTTCGATCAACTCCACTACTCCTCATATCAGTTTTTGCAAGAGAAGATCCCGAGGCATTAGCATACTGCATGGGAGAAAGGACGGGAGGAGGAGCCGCAGGCATTGCAATAGATGCAGCAGTCACAGGCGGCATGGGTTGCTGAGGTGGAGCAGGGGCAGGGGGCGCAGCAGGAGGTTCAGGAAGTGGTCTTGGTAGTATGTGTTTTAATCGGTTGTTTCTGTAGTTCTTCCAAAAGTAGAATTGTTGTCTATGTGCCAATTCCTAACAACAAGTACAAAGTTGTTTCAGAATCTATTGAAGAAAGAAATCAAACAGCATGGTGTTACAAAATAAACGACAAAATAATAAAACATCCAGAGCCCAAAGCATTCTTAAGATTTTCAATTTTATATCCAACACTCGAATCACTAGATAAACAACGTAGAATAGCAACTAAAGGGGCAGAAAATCATTAGAAATTGACCTTGTTGCCAGGATGTGCCATTGCATTGCGGAAGTTTGCATTTTGGAGAAGCTCGAGGAAAAATAGGCAATGAGGATACCTAAAAATAATGTGAATTGATAGGGGGAAAAATTAAGAAAACGAACAGAGATGATTGGAAAATAGAGGTTTGAGAAAAACTCGATTTTCTTTTAACTTGAAATATAAATCATTAGCTGACACAAGTTTAATCTATTGGCTCACATTATAAACTTTATGTACTCAGGCTGTTGCCAATACTGAAGGTACTTCAAGTAGCCAATGAAAGCTTCATCCTCAAAGTATCGATTCTGCGCCAAATCTGTATTTACAAAAGACAATACAGTATAAATACTAGCTATCACTAACAAAAGTGATAAATTTGTTGCCAAGATTAGGCCTTAACACTTTCATGTCATTATCCAAGAGTACAATGCCATAACAATCACAGGCCTTAATCTATAGACCAAAGTTAGGAGGCAACAGCAGTGTCCAACATCACGCACTAATAAAAGTTGAGGTATAATGCTCATATATAAGCCCATCTTCTATTAGTTGTGGCGTTAAGCAACACTGGCATCTCCAAGAATTCCTAAATGGACAATGCTATAGGGCATAGGTGGTGTTGAACACCACACACTAATAGATGGTAGGCCTTAAACATGGGACCAACACGTGGGGCCTACCTTCTATTGCTGGCAAGCATTTTTCTTCCTAAATGTGTAATCGACTTTAACTCCAGGTATCCACAATGCCATTAGTTTACAAGCCGATTGTTTTTCTAACAAACTGTATTCAAGCCATTAGCATACAAGGATGTGCCCCATAACAAAAGGGAACATAAGAGATATCATAATCATTCCTTGTGGAGGGGTTAATCTTAAATCATTCTATGTTAACAATTTTGAAACGTAAACATCATTTAACAAATAGAATTGAGAGAATCATAAGGCAATGAAAGAAAGAACCGACAGTGGATGTATGTGGGATTAGCAAGACATTGAACGAATTCCAATTCAAGCAAGAACCGTTGGCGTCCATCATCTGGATCCTTGTATATGTTCTTTGGCCTGCAAATCATTCTCTCACACAACTTTTAATCCAATCAATGAAGGAAACAATTTTTAAGAGCTAAAATCAAACCCTTCCGCGAGTTCTCTCAAGCCTAGGTTTGGATTCTGGCATAATCTTGATATCAAAAATGTAACTAAAGAATCGAACAGGGATAACGAAAATAACATAATTTTGAAGTTCATGCATAAAAATCTCAGTTTTCTTTTGCTTTTCCCACATTTTCTCAGGCCTCAAACAGAGGGAAATATAAAAACCACAAAAAAAAAAGGGGGAAGAAGAGAGAGATAATGTTCGAGCTTACGAGGATGGAGAATCGCTCGATTCATCACTTTCTTTGCTAGACGCCATCGAAACCCACCGTAAACCCCCAAATGATTTTACTACCTAATTTATTTATTAGAAAAACGAAAATTCGAAATATTGCTTAAAGGCACAGATCGCTGTGATGGTGGACTCATGATTGAGGTTGATGGGCTCTGATGGATTCTGTCTGAAACGGAAACCCAACGTCGTTCCACCTTGGGCCGTAACTAAGCCTATCACTACTAAGACCTCGGGTCCAGTAGTGGATGCTAGCAAACAACGGAAACGACATCAAATTGTATAAACCACAGTGACAGATGTCAACCAACAACAATTACACGATCATTTACAAAATCCAGATTCCAAAAAAAAAAGATCAGTTGCAAAATCAAAAATCACAAATATTATCAACGAAAAAAATAGCACGAGAAAAAGACAACATCGAGGTCTACCCACAAAAAGACAAAAAGCCAGAACCGATGAAGACGACAATTTTTTTTTTTTTAAAAGAAAACTAGAGAATGCCATAGACAATTGCGATTAATATTTATATAAGTAAACGACAATTAGAGCAAACAAAGGAAAATTTGAAAAAACAGTCTTCCAAAATTACAAAAATAGACACGAAGAACAGGGTTATTTACTATTTTATGTCTTCTATTGTAGTTTACAACAAGTATGTGCTTGTATTTTAGATTGAGGTGTTCGCGTGACATCATGTTAAGCTCACTATGAGTAAAATAATAAAAACTAAAAAGAGAATAATTATATATGGAAAATCAGCTAAAGTTTTTTTAATGGAAACTTGATGAAGAAGCTATAACGCCCAGATAGTTCCAGATAACCTTAAATGAGATTAATAAATGGTGCTACCTGACCCGTTTAGAAGAACAATTAAAACTAACAGTTTTGATTTGAAAATTAAAACATGTGAAAGTTTTATATTATAACTTTTTATTGTAACATGTGAGAGTTTTATACTGTTTATAGTTGTAACTAAGCTTTATACTGTTCATAGTTGTAACTGACGATTAAAACAACTCTTTCAAGCGGCCCATAAAATTTAGTGACTTGTAAACGTAACCCAAAAGTCTTCCTAGTTTCTTCATTCTTGGACACTGTTTCTTTCTAAGGAATTTTTATAAATGCTATCTTTTAAAGTTTACTTTTATAAATTTACATATGTTTATTTATGACACAACTTAACATGTAATATAAATAATAATATAGCATAACTTTGTCTAAATCTAAGAAAAATAAATACAACTTTTAAAAATATAATATAGTATGTAATTCTCTTTCTTTTAGTTGAATTAAAGGCAATTACAATATTGAGGCAATTACAATTTTGGTAATTCCGTAGACGACAACAACCCCACAATTTTTTAGAAAGCTTTATAAATAAGTCACCTTTTTAAACTATGGAATAGAATACACCACATAAAAAAAACTTTAAAAAAAATACCACAAGCCACTCTGATCGTGTTGATAATTTTATTCTTGTATTGATTCTTGTGAGTGACATATAGTGTAAAAGTATTTTTAAAAGTGATAAAAGTTAATCTACTGTTTAATAATATAGGATATAAATATCTCAATTTTTTAGCCCAAAAACAGGAACATAATTTCACCAGCATTAACTTATGCACAAATCAAAAAAACAACAATAGTTTAAGTAGAATATTAAAACAAACGACAACTTGTAAAACGAAAGGAACATCGTGAAAGAACAATTGGATACTGAAGGAAATTCCACATGAACTTTTGTTGAATGAAATACTGTGTTAATCTTAAAAGAGAAAATCTTCATAAACGACAACATTCTCAAAGAACAACAAAATGTACATAAAAATAATCTCAATACACTACAGCTCAGGGAAACGAAAAGAACATAAAATTAATGACAAGGAAAGGTAAAAATGATGTGAACTCTAAAACGACAAAAATCTTCGAAAGGGAGAGTAACTCCTATAGGCTTTATTAATAATCTCTAAAAACGACAACCGTAAAATTCTTTTATTCTCAAATTCCAATTTCAACCTTTTTTTTTTTTTTTTTTTTGCTAAGATCCTGGCATTATTTTTACCAAATACTATCAGAGTTCATAAATCAATGCAGGAACTTCATTAAATAACACATCCCAATCCTTGATGTTAAAACTTATCCACGCTCAAGTCAATAACGTCACAAATGCGACATGGGAATTATCTCCAATGCATTACAACTGAATAATTTATCCTCTAAGGCATGCACTTGCATCTTCTCATAGCCCCTGAAAAGCAAGTAAAAGCATGATTTGGCTGAACAAAATCACAGTCTCTCCTCCTCATGCTTCTGATTCGAGGAAGGATCAAGTTGGCCATGGCCAACGTAAATGATGATAAAACTTCTTTCATCCAGACTACAGAACGGAATTTTGACCAATTTAGAACATTCTAATCATTGGTCTTTCAATACTGGTCTCCAGCCCAAAAATGTAAAAATTGTCATCAGTATGGCCTGTACCGCATCGGCCGCCTGAACCTCGGAACACTCCTGCAAATGAGACAGATTAGATATTTGATGCAAAGTTGGAAAAAAATGCAATATATCTCATTGAGCGTGACCAATGGAACTAAACAATGGGGATCAAGAGAAGAGGATGAAAATTCAAAGCTTTTGAAACATAGCAAAGAAAAGGAAAAGATGTAGGGCAAACTACTCGCTCAGGCTGCAATAACTAGGGCAGCAAAGCGGCCAAGTAGCCCCCAACAAGAAGTTGCTAATGTACGCCCAACACACGAATGTGTGCCACGAATTGTAATGGAAACCTCTCTCGTGGAATACCACGCTACCCCTTCCTCAAGGGGGAGGCGCTCGGCCTTGGGCACTTTCTTCTCCAACAACTGGATCACAAGTATGCTAAACAGTTATTTAAATATAGTGGCCCAGTGAAGAATTCTACTTATAGACACTTCCATGATGCGTTGGAGACAAAATAAGCTTTAAGGACATGAAGCAAAGCAAAGCAGGAACAGCCCGGTAAACGTATCGATGTAGTTTTTAATCTTCAAAACTTATATTTGCAATATCCTACTGATTTGAGTACCACATAGTTCTATCAGTAATTTGTGTCCTTAGCAGACAATAGCCTAACACAGGATAAGGTGACAAGCAAAGTGATTAGGACTAAGGATAAAGTTAAGTTGTTGACGTTCACAATGTGCAGTGCAACTATAGAATATAAGATGCAGACATCGCCGAATATGTTTCGGACACGCCACAGAAAAGAAGTAAAAGTAATAAGCCTTAAGAAACCTTGCAAAATGATTGCACTTTATCACCTTTCTGCATGATTTACACCCATATATTATTTTTTTATAGTCCTTTCAAATTTTTGACAGCACTCTATAAACACCTTCAAATGAAGACAAACAGTATAAACATTCCAGTGCTCACCCATAACCATTCGGAGGATAAAATGGGGCAGCCATGAACGGCCTTCGGGAGCGGGGGAATGAACCAGGTCGCCTTCCTCGATACTGCTTCATTCCAGGAATGTTTGTCCGCTTAGCAGAGACCTAGAAACGTATAAAACCACTATAATCAAACGAGAGAAGAAAGAAAAATAAATATACATAAAGATCCAATTCAAGGACCTTCAATTGACGACCATGCAATTCTGATTCATTTAACAAAAGAGCATTCTGAACCGCATCGATTTCAACAAACTCGACATAAGCAAATCCTTTTGGCTGGCCAAACTTGTCTGTCAAAATTGTAACTCTGTTGACAGTCCCACAAGATTGAAAATGCTGCTGTACTTCCTCAGGTGTACATGCATAGTCAACCTGAATTCAGGAAACAAACAACTAAACTGAGTTTACTTAGTCTAGCTTCCAACAATTTTAAAAAATCAAACAATATTTTTTTCTTTTTTCCTTTTCCAAAGGGGCATCAGGGAAATAAGTCTGAGACAGTTATTCCGCATGAACCTAATGAAAATCCAAAAGAACTGGAGTGGACTTGAGCGCACAACATATAACATCCAATCGTTACAACAAAATAAAACTTGGGAGTTAATTTGTTTACCTTACCTCCAATCATAATTTAGTGGGTAATGAGAATTACAAAAACATCCAAAATGTTGAAATGCCCAACCAGTAAGTTTCTAAGCAAATCTTTCTTCCAGAAATAGTACAACTTAGCACAACTTGGGACAATAAGTTGCTCAATTTCTAGAATATATAAAGAAATCTCTATGCTGATGAAATTATTGTAATTGATTTTTATTCAAGAAGAAGATTAGATGGTACAGTGAGAGAATAACTTCATTTCATTCAAGAAGAAGGAAAGACTCTACAATGAAAGAATAACTTCTTTTCATGCAAGAAGAAGGCTAGAATGAAATATCTAACTAAAATCAGAAGCATAATCAGACATCAAGCCTACAACCAGCAAAGATAATCAAGCCTTCAACAATGTTTCTAAATTCTCCGTTAATAGACCTCCTGGAAAATTGTATACCTAGAAAATGCGAGCATAAAACGTCTAGTGAATCAAGACAGTTGCAGATTCCTAACCGAATCTGACAAGTGACAAAGACCATGGAATTAAAGCAAAGTATCAGGCAGGGATACATGGAGCAAAAAACTCTCCAAGCATAACCCTGTATTCACCAGGCTCAAATGCTATCACTGGTAAACATTCCATCATCATATGGATCAGTTTTGTAAAAGTAACAGTATTCATATAAATTAGAAACACCAGGCAAGAAATGTAGCAACAGAATCCAAATTTCAAATGGGAAAAGAAAAATGGACAATGATAGAAGCCTCACATTACCAACATAAATAGAGCGGGAATCCACCTCCTCCTTTTCAGCTTGAGTTGCAGATGTACTTGAGGAATCTTCATACATATCCAAAAGAAATAAAAATATTAACCAAAGACGAAAAATGTTCTGGAGACACTAATGCTTGAACTGCAACTAAAATCCAGAGAAACGTTCAACAAAGTATAGCACAAACAATTCGCATATAACTCAGTTTATTTCTTGATTCAAATTATAATTACACGACTCTCTAAAGTGACACAAAAGTCCCTCAAAAAAAGGTTAAGCAATGCAATTAAAAATTAAAAAAAATGTATACTTCAGTCTTCAATAAAAATGCTGGGTAATTTGAAAAAAGTTCATGCTAAAAGTCATTGTGGTTTTAAATACATACTAAATGCAATAAAACACTTGGCAGACAGTAATTTGAGACAAAATAGTTCCAAGAGCATCATTATCCTTTAAGACGAGATTAACAAAATCGAATCTGTCAAATAAGATTCTCCAGATTCAGAAGCCGCCCTTTCCCTTTATGTAACAAACATACTTCATTACCCAAAAGGAACTAACTTGAAGCTGAAGCTCAAATAACCGCCTATAGCTACATCTGTACAAAAAGACACACGAAGTAAGAAAGTTCAAAAAATAAAAATAAAATTGAGACCTTGAACAGCACCCATCTCCTTCTCGACCTTGGCCTGCATCTCGCGGAGAGCGCCGGCCTCGTCCTCCATCTCCTTAAGCCTCTTCTTCATGTCCTCCAACTCCTGCAAAACCAAAACCAAAACCAAGCCAAATCCAATATTAACCCTAAGCAGCGAAACCAGCAGATCAAGAAATCAAGAAAAAGAAGAGGAAATTCAGAGACGGTGCCTTGGAATTGGGGTCGTCGCAGTCTTGGCCGTAGTCGTCGTGCCTGTCGACGTCGGCGTCCATGTCTGCGTCGTCGCCGGGGATCTCTCCGCCGTAGACCTCGTGCTCTTGCTCTTGTTCATCCATCTTTCTCTATAAATTGGATCAATTTCAATTGGGATTTTTTTTTTGGAAGTAAATTGCGATGGGACTGGGTTTTAGGTTTTCTTTCTTTCTTTTTTTTTCCCCTAGCGCTCGGGGCATATACTTTTGGGAACAGACGTTCCAGGGTGAGGGTTGAAGAAGAAGGGTAAGTTTTGGAATTTCGTAAATTAGAGGGGGGTAATTTTGACACTTTGGTCCAAGCTTTTAGAGAGAGAAATTAGACAATACGTAGGTTGTAAATCAGTGTAATTATTTACGCCGCACAATATAAAACTTAAAAAAAACTTATGCCACAAATAAAGTTCATGGCATAAATATCTGATTTTTTTTTTTTTCTACCCCCTCCTTTTTGTCTCCGTTCCCTCTCAGTCTCTTCCAATTTCCCCAACTCTGTCACCTTTTTTTTCTTTCTTTTGATTTCCCAGAAAACATTGTCGTAGTAGATGGGTCTGGTCACATCTTCCTCCATGATGTCAAGACAGACGATCGTCGGCTGGAGGAGGAAATCATCTCCAACGGAGGCTCCTTCCATGACGTCTCGCCGCCATTGACACGGAAGAAAAAGTCATTAGAGCGATGGCGGCGGCGGCAACAACATCGTGTGCTTCGAGAGGAACGTCCAAGTAGATCTGGGAAGTATGTCCACCACCGCCATTGACAGAGGTCCTCATATCGATGCGCAGCAAAGCAGTGGTGTTCGAGGAGGATCTCCAGCTCGATAAGCACGACCGGGTAGCTGTTGATATTGATCAGGTCGCGGTCATGGCCGCACTTGCAGTAGGTCACCACCACTATCATCTTCATCCAGCCGAAGCACTAGACGAAATCTATCATAAGGGCGGCCTCCATGGTTGGGGTCTGGGCGAGGGTTTTGGTGGTTGGGTTTTGTGTAAAGAAGGAGAGAGACTGATCTGCTTCATCATAGTCCGTCTAGGTCTAAAGACAAAGAAGCTCGAAGGAGAATAATTTCGTCCTCGATGGCGACGGAGCTATAGTGAGAGAGATCACGATTAGGCTTCACTGAAGTTCTTTAGACGAGTTTTGTTGTTGTTGTTGTTGTTGTTAAGTTGTTTTCAGTTTTTTTTATCTCTATTGTTATTTTGTTGCTTTTCTCTGTTTTTCTTTTTTTTTTTTTTTTTGACCGTGGCTATCGTCATTGATGCCGGAGAGGAGCTGACGGTGGCGAGGATAGAGAGGAGAGAAAAAGTGAGCAAAAAATGTCCTCGAAGGACACCGCAATGTATCCTAGGAAGAGAAAGCAAATGTCGTAAAGAGACATGTGACATGCTTGGAGGAACATAAAAAATGTTCTCAAAAGAATATGTGACATGTCCAGAAAGACACAAAAATGGTTTTAAAATGTTTCGACGGAACATATCATATATTTCAAAAAAATATGCATCAAGTTTGTGACATGCTTGGAGGAACATAAAAAATGTTCGCAAAAAATATGTGACATGTCCAAAAGGATACAAAAATGGTTTAAATTGTCTCGAAAGAACACATGACATATTTCAAAAGAACATGCATCAAGTTTGTGACATAAAAACTTTTCATATTTTATGACACATATAAAAATTATCTAAAAAAGTAACAATTATGTGCATAACCCCAAATTTGACAAATTTTGCTTAATTACGTCACTCTTTATGTGTCCCTAAGATGCCTTGGAATTCCAAGACATACTTTTTTTTAGGGGACTTGAACATCTTTAAATTTCACTCCCTTTGTCTAATTTTCTTTTTATAGTTTTTCTTACTTTGGTACCTTGTATTTTAAGTATAATATCACATTGATGCATCACTATTTGGAAAATTCTAAAATGATACACTGTATTTTGTAAAATATCATTTTGATACTTTGAGCCTTCCCAAGCTAAGGTTACCCTATCTTTCGAATTCCTAGAGGTTTGCTTGTTCGTCTTCAATTCCTCAGGTCATTATCCAATTGGCTAAGTTTGAGTTCTAACTATCAAAGCAATTTTTTATGATGTGAAATTTTCAACTTGTTCTTTTATTAGTAAACCCCTAATCACTTTGTTAAAACTACAGAAGAAAACAAATAAAACAATACCAAAAAACGAAAAAATCTATACATTTTATTTTTTTGATGAGTTTTGTTATTCTTTTGTTTTGATTTTTTATTATAGTTTTACAAAAATTAATTTAGGGTTCATGAAGAGAAAATTACATGTTATGCTATACTTTTAAAAAATGTGTTTATTTATGTCATACTTGATAAAGTTACATCACATTATTATATGTTTAAGTTATGTCACACTCGATTATATATGACATTTATAAAAAAATAACTTCAAAAAGATAGCATACATAAAAATTATCCGTCTATTTATAATGGTGTAAAAAGGAATTTTACATAAAAACACAAGCTCAAGTACCAAAATATTTTTACAGAATAAATTTTAATTTATTGCTATTTACTATAAATATTTTCAAAATTTACTATTTACTTCAAAAAGCTTAAAAAAAATGACATTTACTACAATTTATTATGCACATATATATATATATATATGTATGTATGTATATTCTTTTTTTTTTCTTTTTATTTATTTATTTTTGGTTAATTTGCACATATAACGCACCGTGATGTTTGGGCCCAAGAGGGACATTAGATCCCGAACCGCTGTCGAATTCCCGACTCCGTCCCCAAAGTTACCGTTTTAAGCTAACAAGCCCCCTTCCATAAATAACAAATTTGGCGGGAGATAACGACGGTCGCCCCAAAGCCAAGGCCTAACTTTGAATGCTTCTTATTCTTCTTCTCCAAGGATGCCTCTTTTCTTTCTTTCTTTTCTTTGCAGAGAAAGGGAAAGCAAACCAAACCAAAGAATTGAAGCAAGAAAAAAAAAAATTCCCCATAAATTGTTCTGTTCTCGAGTCTTAAGAACAAAAAAAAAAAAAGATCAACCCCATTGCCAAAAACATGTCGGAGCTTCAATACGATTGGTGCTCGCCCACTCGCCTCCGTAGCGATCCGACCACCCAATATGATTTTCCGGTAATTCAACTTCTTTTCTCTGATTTTCTATGATTTTTTTTTCATTCTGTTTGAATTATTTTTTGATGATTTGATTGCTAGGGAGACCGGTTTATACCCAATAGGAGTTTGATGAATCTAGATCAAGCCCATAGTTTGTTGACAAACCGCACAAAATCGTATCGAAAGTCCAGTTTCAATGTAAGTTGCAAACTGGTTGCCTTATGACTAATTCAATTTCAAGGATTTTGGAAGTTAGTAGAGCGTAATTCGGGTTCTTGTGTTTCTTTTTTTGGTTTTTGACAGGAAATATACAGACAAAAATTGGAAAAAAAACTGACGTTGGATTCAGAAGGGAGGCCATTTAGGATGCTGGTCTTCAGAGGAAGCCCGAAATCGAGTCGGAATTCGATTCGTTGCGTGGACGAGATGCGGCGAGACGAGGCAGAGGAAGAGGAGGAACTGCAAAAGTTTGCCAAGCACTATAACTCAAGAATTTTGCCAAAGGTTTTCTTTTTCTTTTTTTTTTTTTGGGTAGTGTAGTCACCAAATAAAGTCTCTCTTTTGTGTTTTTGCCTTGATTTTTTTTTAATTCTGTGCAAACACACAGGTAGAAGCCAGAATTTTAGAGGCACCAAATATCAAGAATGATTTTTACATGAACATATTGGATTGGGGGAACAACAACGTCCTCGCGGTCGCATTGGGATCGGAGTTGTATCTTTGGAACTCAGAGAACGGGAAGGTGGAGAAGCTGTTTGTAGTTGGTGATGAGAGTGATTTCCCCACAAGTGTAGCCTGGTCTAAAGATGCCAATACCTTGGGAGTTGGATATATGCTCTCAAAGCTTCAACTATGGGATGTTGAGACTTCCAAACTTGTAAATCCCTTGTTCAACCCTTTTTTTCTATGCATTTCTTTTAATTAGACAATTCATTGGTCTAAACACTTTTGGTTGGATCTGAGAATGTTGTTTGTGCACAGGTTAGAACTTTAGAAGATCATAATGAAAGAGTAGCAACCATTGCATGGAACGATCACATTCTTTCCTCAGGAAGCCAAGACAAGTCCATCATTAACCATGATGGTAACTATACTTCTTGTGCCCCGTTTATGCAATTTCTCTCTGGATTTTTATAGAGCTGTAGATGGAATTGTATCCCTTTTTTTTCTTTCAATGGTCTGTGTTTATTTTTACATTGCAGTCAGGGCGGCTAACAATGTGGTTTGCCGAGTGGAGGCGCACATAGAAGAAGTCTGTGGTTTGAAATGGTCAGAAAGAGGCAATATGTTGGCGAGTGGCGGCAATGAAAATCACATATACATATGGGAATCTACCCAAATGAGCTCCTCGAAATTCTTGTATCGTTTCAAAGGCCACAGTGCCGCAGTGAAGGCACTCGCTTGGTGCCCATTTCAGTCCGATGTGCTTGCTTCTGGAGGAGGCACCAAAGATGGAAGCATTAAGTTATGGAATACGCAAAAGGGCAATTGCATTAACAACATCGAGACCAAAGCGCAGGCAAGTTACACAAAAACTTTCGCCATTTCTTTCATAATCTAATCAGTTGAATGAATTTAATTAACCACTTAAAATATGCTAATGCACTGAATCACGGTTTGTGTCCGTGAAACTTGTGATTTCAGATATGTGGACTAGAGTGGAACAGGCATCACAAGGAGCTACTAAGTGGACATGGCTTTAGCAGTGGCGAGCCTCGGAACCAGCTATGCTTGTGGAGGTATCCTTCAATGGCTAAAGTCGGAGACTGGAAGCAGCATTCATCCAGAGTCCTCCACCTTTCTCAGGTTTAGTTATCACTGATAAGTATTCCCAAAAAAAAGTTGTCACTAATAATGTTTTAAAATCTAGGTGGAAAACATATTTTAAAGTTCAAAGCTTGCAACTTATATTCTGTTTTGTTGATTTGTTGCAGAGCCCTGACGGGTTAACTGTGGCATCAGCAGGAGCTGACGAGACTCTTCGCCTTTGGGAGGTGTTTGGACCACCTTGCCCCGACAGTTCGAGACTTTCAGAACTGGACAGCCTTTTGTCCCTCAAAACTTCTCCTATAAGATGATGAAATGCTTCACAGCATTAGTTTTGCCATTTCTCACGAATACAAGGAAACAAGATGAAGTTTGTTCTCTTATGATTTTTGGGATGTATATCGGATGTTGTAACAAGGTTTTCATGAAATTTTCTTTAATCAGCAGAAAGACATTCAGAATGCAAAATAATAAAATTTCTAGTATACAGAAAAATACTTGCAAAAGCCGCTTGAGTTCACTGACCTCAGGAAAAAAAAAAAAGTAACGAAAATTCTTTCCTCCTTTACAGTCATTGCAAAATAAATTGAAACTTATTCAGCTTTGGAGTCATCACTATTGTTGTCTAAGTACACTGCAACATCGCTGTTGGATGTTTTCTCCTCTTCCATGCTTTTTCTCTCTTCTTCCCTTTCTCTTTCAGCAACTTCAGCCTTTGCAGCTACAAGCCTTGCGCTGACTGCTTCCCACGACACTAGTTTCTCCATAAAGAGCGATATGTAATCGGGTCGCCGGTTCTGCAAGAAAAGCCAAAGATGCAATTGTCAGATTTGCCTGTATTAGACACAAGCGTGAAATGCCGTATATGATAATCAAACTCACCTGAAAGTCAAGGTAGTAAGCATGCTGTTGAGAAGCAAGTTCATAAAATGAAGTTAGTAACCGGCAATTAACATTTTGTTTTCCCCAAAGAAATATCAAGTTTAACTAATTTGATTCAAACAGAGATAAAAATAATTACTACCGATTACCTCCCAAACGTCAATGGTAAGGAGGGGCTGCATGAAAATAAAAAAACGAATATCGTTAAACAAGGAGATGTAACTACTACTGAAATATCATATTTCACAATCTATACGTAAAAACATGAATTAGAAAAAAAGTGTCCTTTTTTTAACCAAGCATATTACTCACGTAATAATCCCAAACAAGTGGGTTCACAGCATTGGGGCTCTTCACAACTACAAGCTTTTTGTCTTCCTCTGATGGATTAGGATTAACTGCATTTCCTACACCGAGTCTATTTGCTTTGTCTAGATTAAAATAGATATCAAACAAGGAATGTGAGCCTTATGCCAAATTCACCTACTAATATTGAAAGCACAATTGATTATACAACTCACATGCAAGCCAAGCCCAACCAGAACCAAACTGTGTAGCTGCAGCCGTCTTGAACTCTCCAACAAATTTGTCGAAAGAACCAAAATCTCTTTCAATTAGTTCTAGAAGCTCCCCAGATGGCTTTCCTCCACCACCTGGTTTCATGGATTCCCAGAAGAAGTCGTGGTTCCAAGCCTGTGAACGGGTTAAAGCAAAACAATTAGGAAGCTTAGAAATGACACTGATTAAAGTAAGAAAAACACTATATCTAGTGTTTGGGCATGTCTTGTGTGCAATTGAGAGCGAGATAATGAATCTTAAATGCTTGGACATTCTAGAGTATTTGTATAAACTTATAAAAAAAAAAGAATTTGCTCGTTTGGTTTTTCAACATGCCATTCAATTAATTACCAACTCAAATAATTCAAAACATCCACAAAAGTAACGTACTTGTGCTGCGTTGTTAAAAGGCGGAAGAATATCCCCTTTGTTGTATGTTGCAACAATAATGTCTTCCAACGACATCCCGTCTAGTTCCGTTCCCGCAATCTGCTTATTTAAGTTCTCCACATAAGCTCTGTGGTGCTTCCCCCAGTGGTACTCGAACGTGTCCCTGCTCATATGTGGCTCCAAAGCATTCTACCAACAATGATGCGTTACAAGTTCAACAGAACATAGAATAATAGTTCTAGTAACTTTACTCAATTTTATTACATAGTTTCATCAAGCAACCGCAAAGTTTAACGACCAATTTCTAGGGTGCTTGAACTCGCTAGACAATAATTATATGGAAAATGAATTAAAAATCCATCCTCTCTTTTCACTTCTGTAACATTATTTTACACTTTGGACATCAAACAAACACATGGTAGGCAGAATATAGTCAAAATTAAATTGAACTTTCTTGACCCAGTAAAATCTTGTAGAAACCAAACTAGACCTATATCCACAAAAAAAGGCAATATTGAACCCCAAGTCCTAACCATACATAAGAACCATGAATCATACCAGTGGATATGGAGGAGGCTTTAGCTCAAACTTGGCAGTCACTTTACTGGGACCAGCCTTTCTAGTATATTGTCTCTGCTTACAACAAATAAAATAATAATAAAATTTTTACATTAAAAAGTACAAATAAAAGAACACCAAACTAGATCAAAAAGGAAAAGGAATAGAAAAGGCAATAAAATTCACCATTTTCTTTTTTGGCCATTGGAAGCTAAGAGGTGAGCCCAGATTTCCATGAAGTTCCGCTGGTGGAACAAAGGCGCAGGGTAGCGAAATGGGCTTGGTTGTTGTTGCTACTGGTGACGCCATTTCCAAACTTTTGTGTGGTTTTGCAAGAGAAAGCTCAACTGGGTAACGAGAGATTCACAGGATTTTGGGGTGCTAAACTAAAACATGCGTTAGCAAATCAACGTTCAAAATGTCCACATAGTTTCGAGACAAAAACGTTAGAATGTCGTCACTTTTGGTACTGCGGTGTACCACCTGTACTAAAAACTTGTGTACTACTTGTACTAACACTGTTGGTTTGGCCAATTACCTTTTTTTCTTAAAATAATATTTAAAAAAAATAAGGGACATGCTCCAGCTCAGCCTGCGGGTTCCTCTAGCCTTCTAATTTGAGCCGTTCGTTTAAAAATTGTTTGATCCCATCGCTGATTGATTAGGCCGGTGAGCGGTTAATGACCCGTGTGACAACAATTCAAACCGACAATTCGTTTTGTTGTTTATATATATTTTGTTTTACCTGACGCCTCATGCAATAAGAAGCTTCGACCTGAGACAGCAATTTTGTTGTTGGTGGTGTTTTTATTTTTTCGCCTATTTGATTTTGCTTTGTCCTCTTTTTGTTCTGCTTTCGTCTCTCTGGGTATTATAGGTAAGGTTTTGCACTACAGTTTTTTATTCTGCCCACGAAGCAGCATATACTTTTTGGAAGATAGCTTATGGGACGCCAGGATTTGTGAAATTTGGGGTTGCAATTTAGTTTCATGAAGATCAAGACCAGTCATTTGCTAGAGTATTTGAAAGAATGATGAGAACCGTTGATTAGAACCACTTTTATTATATCATTTGAAAGCTTTACGCTGTAGTAATTTTTTTTTATTGTTATCGTAGTATATAAAAACTTTATACTATTTATAACAGAGTTTGTGGTAAAAACTATATGGTGGAAACCGTTGTCAAACAACCGGGGGCATTTTTAAAATTGCGTTTTAGAGCGGCAATTGTTCATGCCTTTAAACTATTTTTCCTTTTAAAAATGTTCTCAGGTTTTTATTTTTTATTTTTTTTTTTGGTATGAACTTCCTTCCCTTTTGTTTTGCATTTCCTTTTCCATCAGGAGGGAGTCAGTTCAAAGATTCTATTTATATGTTAAGTTTTTATTACGATACTAACATTATTTTTAAAGGGTTAATTATATAACGATATTTCTTAATTTTAATTTTCTTTTAATTTAACTCATTGTTTTTCTTTTTAAACTAATTTATGTATTTTTTGAACTAATTTATCCCACTGTTTTAAAAAACTATAAAGGTATCATTGAAATTTAAAAAATTTATTCTAATTTAATCATCTACAAACTTTTTGGCCTAAAAAAATGTAAAGATAAGATAAAAATACCCCTAATTAAAAAGTATTTATTTTTAAAATATATTTTTCTTCTTGAAAAAAACTTTTAAAAAATATTTTAACATTGAAAAAGCCAATATGTTTCAATTCTTTTTTAAAAATTTGATGCTTTGTTTCAAAAGTTTTTATGTTCTAAGTTTAAAATCAATAAGATATTTGTTATAACGGCTTCAAGATCATTATATTGTGATACAGTGCATTTGAGAAAAATTGTTTCCTCTCAAGGCAGTTCATTCCACAATCACGAAGCAAATTCTTCTTTATCCTTGTCACTTGAAGCTGCTTAAGATTCAAGGTCAAATCTTTTCCAGCTTGGCAGGTTTGATGCAACACGCTTGGAGAAAGAAAGAGATCCAGTCGATCGGACTTGGCTACTGTCAGTCGCCCGGCCGGCCAATCTGTTAGACACGTGAAGTTTTCTCATTTTTTCTATGCTTTCATTATATCACATTATTTCATTATATTTTTTCTATATATAGGATAAAATTGAAACAAATTTTTAAATTTAAAGATTATTTTTGTAGTATAAAAACAGAGAGTATACTTAATATTTATATTGTGAGTGCCTTTATATTTCTAAAACAAACCTACCAACCATCATATTGGCTTCGTTGTCTTCTGACTGTGAATTTGGTTAAAACATATATATATATTCCCAATTGTTACAAACACATAAGAAGAAAAAGAATTAATATCTATATTGTACCAAAATTTTAAGTGAATTAATTTAGTTAAGTTCCTATAAATTTTGAGTACTTTTTTCTGCAATTATACGCAACCAATAACCCAAATAAAATATTAAACTAAGCCCTTCTTTAATTTTGAATTTGGTGAGGACAATCTAAATAAAACATATCCACGATCATCTTAGTCTCATCATCTACTAACTTGCCATTTCACGGGAAAAAAAGTTTGCAATTGGTTTAAGTCATTTAATTACTATGCATTAGATTTTAAATAGCATGTTTGGATATTATTAAACATTCGCTCAAATCAAGCTAATCTCCTAAAAATTCAAATCCTCATGGCTTACAACACAGTAAAGTTGCATCGAACCAAACCAATGTATATTTTTTATGGGAAAATGACGTTCGTCTTCATTAACATGTATATTCCAACAAAGGTTCAATAATGTACCTTCACATTCATATAATTTTACACTATTGCCCTGTCACATGGGCTTTTGGACTTGCAATAACCGGTTGAAAACAATGAAGAGTGAACTTAGTATAAAGTAATATATGGGGGTGTTTGAAAGGTGGTGGGAACCAGTGGTGAGAACCACTTTTACTGTAGCATGTGAGAGCTTTACATTGTAGTAATTTTTTTCATTGTTACTGTAGCAAGTGAGAGCTTTATACTGTTCATAACTGAGTTTGTGTTGGGAACCGCAGTTCCCACCACTTTACCAAACACCCGGCACGTTAACTCCAACACATGTCATTCTTCAAAAGCAACCAACCGCTACATTTGAGTGCTAATCTTGGGCCACATAAGAGCTGCTTCCTCCAGCCTGCTCGATGGAAGCAAAGTCCAAAAAAAAAAAATCCACCTTCTCATATGAAGAAAATCGGTCATGGACACCTTCAAACAAAAAAACTGTCATTTATTAAAAAAAATCGTTACACTTAAATTAAACGGTTTCCCATACAAGTGACTAATTGAAACGATGTTTTATCGGTATTATAACACAAAATTTTTTAGCGTAACACCACAAATTCTTCGTTAACTGCAGGTTAATTCTATACTTTTCTTCGATAAAACCCGAATTTATTATCTTTTCTTTTTTATTGATTTAAATCTCAATTGTGTATTCCTTTTTATAGAATAATCCCAATTTCGTATCTCACAAAAAAATCACAATTTCGCACGTTGTCTCTTTTTTTTTTTTTTTTTTCCTTTCTTAATATATTAAACGAAAATTGTATGAAATGTTACTCTCTTTTTTTAACTAATTGTAGTAAATGTTGTTTGAGTGTAATTTAGTCAAGCTTAAATTGCCTACAAGCCCGACAGCCCAGTGTTAATACTAATCAAATAGATCGAAGAGAATCAATCGGTGCAAGAAAGGCTAATCGATTGGACGTTTCGTTTTGTTTGATTCTTTGTGTGTGGTAAGCACTTAGGTTATATCGGCCGCTCAAGATAATTCAAATTTGTCTCATTCGATCGGATCGATCGTCACGAGTTGGCAGTTATCAACACAAACTGACGGTCACTGATATGTCTGATCATGGACCGAAACATAAGGGAGACATGATTCTTGTAGCTTATCATGGATCAATACGTGTCTTACTCTTGCAGTTGCTTTCAGTGCATTATCCCACTCTGCCAGACGGTTGGGAACCACGATTTCTCCTCATTCTCTATATATAAAGATGGTTGTTCCGGTATACAGGATACAGAAGAACATACAGAAACTCTACCAAATTGCTTTCTCATCCTTTTCTGTTCTCTTGTAATTTGTACCCAGAATATTAGAGTGAATTACAGTGGACGTAGCTTTTGTTTAACAGAGTAAACCACTATAAATCTTATGTGTGATACTCTTGTTTTTACAGCATTGTTTATTCCGTTCATTGCACTTGGATCTTGCACGTTAATTTGAGCTAATAGGTCTAGTTAACGGTGATTTAAGAGCCTAAGTTTATCAAAACTGAATTCTAACAACTCGAATCAGCATTTCGTATTTGATTGTTGATCCATCATCTACAAATGTCAAGTTTAAAAATATTATAGTAAATATTAAATTTATGAGGGAAATACTTACTTCATTGTTTATGTTGTAAATAATTCTTATTTACAAGATAAATGGATTAGGTATGATGCAAATAACATATTTATTTTATTATTTATAATGTAAATATTTTTTATTTATAAAATAAAGAAATTATATACATTGTAAACCCTGACGTTTACTACAAGATTTTCAAAACTTAATATTCATTTATAAAATTTTAAAAAATTTGACATTTTCCTAATTCTAAGGATATTAAAATTATTTTGTTTGTCGGAGAAGGTGCTTGTAGCGTGTTCTGTTTAAAGAGCAAGATGCAACGGGCCAACCACCAATTTTTATGAATTTTAGTGACCAACACCAAGAGGTATAACGGTGGAAGTTTTCACAACCAATCATCATGTCCATAAAATAAAAATCCTACTTTACCAATTCCATTAACTGCAATCCCTCACTTTGTCTTGTATGATATTCCTTCTTCAATGGCAAGCATGGATTTCCAACAGCCAATAATAACAAACACACCACCACCATCACCAAGTCCAACAATATTACCAACCACATTAACATCTCCAACTCCTCTCCAACTGTCCGGTTTCCTCAGCGGAGACACCGTCCAAGTCCAAGGCGACACCGGGAAATTGCAATTCTCGGTTCAACTCAACGTCAACAGGACACTTTTTCCCGAGAAAACCGGTCCTCTTCCCTCTCCCGAGGCAGTTGAATACGCCCCGGAAAAATTTTCCATTGAAGAAACAAGTGCTGCTTCTTGCTATGTGACCCCAATTGCCTCGGAAGAACTGATGGATGAGAATTGTTGTATTTCTGACCGGACAACGGAGATTAGAACAGAGTCGCGTGTTGTGACGAGGCTGAGAAGTGGGGTCCTATCTCCGGTTACTTATTGTCCTCGGATTTCGCTGTCTTGTTGCGAGAAAGTGGTGCAGTCAAGGAAGAAGAAGAGGAGTACGAATGTGAAGAAGAAGAAGAAGAAGAAGAAGATGATTGATGTGTTTGAGAGGCTGTTTAGGAGACATAGTTGCCCTATAAGGCCATGCACTTCTTACGCTTTCTTCGTAATGGCTACTTGGGGTGATGTCAAGTCGCCTTCCTTCGGTGAGACCAGTAAGAAACTTGGTCAAATGTGGTCCAAACTTACTCAGAAAGACAAAAAGGTTTGGTCTAGCACTTCATTTCAAGTTATTTTGTTCTCTGATTGCTATTTAACAGAATCCTTGGATAATTGTTGCATTTTGTCTGAGATAAGAAACTAAAAATATATTGAAATCTTCCATTTGGTCTGTAGCTATATGAAGATATGGCAGGGAAGGACATTATAAGGTACAGGAGGCAATCCGAGCTGTTTAGGAGCAAAGCTGCCTAGAGGACACAAATTAGAAGATAGAGAGGATACGAATTTCACTTTGTTCTTTTCTAGTTTCCTTTTTGTTTGTCTTTCTGATATTTGTATGTTGAGAAGATTATTGTCCTAATTGCAATGAGAATTTTTAAGGTTCTTGTCGTTTGGTAAGTTTTAGATACCTGGGTGTGAAGAAAATGCATATAGTACAATAATGAGAAGAAAACTACTAACCAAGCAAAGTGAAGCGCAAACTATTTAATTGCAGAAAAAGTAAGAAACAAAAGGGTATTTAAAACATGGAAAATTTTCGTAACTGTACAAAAACTCGAGGGACATGGCATAAAATTAGACTGTAATGATCGGTAGAATAGAGAGACCCTTTAAAATACTTAAAGGGAGAAAGTCTTTGCATACACATCGAAGGGCACATTAGCAGTCAGTTGTGGTTCCTGCAACAAATATAAACACACAAGAATCAAATGTTTGTATTTTGCTTCGAACAAGTTCTTTCCTTGGAAAAATTAATGTCAAAATTTGTGTATGTTTACTGCTAAAACATGCATATACCTGTCTCAACCCCCCAGAAAGACTTCCTCCAGACAAAAGCATAGTGAGAAGGGACGTCATTATGCCACCCCCAAGTTCGTTGTCTGTGTTTCGGATTGTTGATCGCATCGAATTTAGCATGTTGCCGTATGTTGTCGCATGACCGTGCTCAACCGCGTGGATGAAAGAATAAGTCATGGCACCGGTTGAAGTGACCTTAGACAGAGCCTGTACATGCACACATAAAAAAGGATATTGAGGTTTTGAAAGAGTAGTTTTGCCCATGTTTTAGATTATAAATATTGAAATGTATAAATAGTGAAATGTCGCTCTTAAGACATCGAACTTACTGAGGTATCCGCAGAGATCTGATCATCATCACAGCCACTGAAGGAAATGACTTCCCCACCGTTTGTTCCCTTCCAGACACCTGATCTAGGCCTATGATCCTCCCACACATACATCCCACTTCTAAATCAATGCATAAAAGCAAAAGGAATTTGTAAGCAATAACAAAATTGACGTAGTTTTCTTGTGTCAAAAAAATATAGACGTAGTTTTCTAGAAGAAAAATCCTAGTGTATGCAAGTCTCACTCTCATATTGTCAATTTCATACAAGCTATATGATTGCACATACAAAAACATTAAGAATGACCATCGGTGATAATAATAGACAGATTTTCAAATGTTGTATAATAGTAAAAGAAGATCGATTTTCCCGTCATTGAAATCATGGACTTTCCCATAAGAAAACAAGGTTTCAACTTAAAAGATTAACCTATTGAGTAGAGTAACTCATTCCCTTATAAACCCATCATAGCTCCCATTTGTTGCCAACGTGGGACTTTGTCTGCACCTCTAATAGACAACAATAACATACTAACCTCTCCATCCTGCAGAGATAAGGCAAATCCAACACGGTTCCACTATGGCAAGCATCTATAATTGCGTGGAGCTTGACACCAGCAGGGAGAGGCTTGACGATTGTCGCGTTGATCTCATCATCGACGATCATGCCCTGAGTCTCAAAATCCAAGGGACAAAGTGTTTCGTCATAGCCATCAACCTCGTCTCCATTGTAGTTCCTCTGTTGTGATCCATGGCCAGAGTAGTGGAATACCAAGGAATCTCCTGCCTGACAGCCTTGCACAAGCCAATATAGAGCCATCCTCATGTTGTGTTTTGTTGGACGTCTGTAAGGATCAGTTTCTTCTTCTGCAAGTAACTTGCATGAAGAAATCAATGTCAGAAATGATATAGCAAAGAACAAAATCCCTGCTCTAAACTAACGCTGAATCTTAGTACTTGGATGTTTGGCTAAAGTGGTCTAAACCATTTTCTCAGTTACAAACAGTATAAAGCTCTCATATGCTACAGTAATAATAAAAAAAATTGCTACAGTGTAAAGCTCTCACATACTACAGTAAAAACAATTCTAGTTGACAGTTTTAACCACCCTATAAGAAACATTAGAACTCAAACGTAAATTTTAGAGTTCAAATTAATATCAGATGAAGCTAGTATAAATTTCTTTTTCGTTTTGAACATGCTAATATAAATTTCCAGAGAAAGTAAGACCAAAAAACTACCCCAATAAGATAAAAATAATCATATAGTCATTGCCAAAGAAGATTTCACCTACCCTTTAAGTTACAAACATCATAACCCAATCTATAACTTTTATTGTTAAAAAAAAAAAAAAAGAATGAAAAATACCGGTAAGCATGAGAACCGAGGACTCAGGAAACTTGAACTTGTTGACCAACAAATACTTCATGCACTTGGCGTCGTTGATGCATCCCTTCAGCTCCCGCCTCGTGTTCTTGTACGACACGCCACATATAACCGCCCGCTTCCTGCCGTGCACCGGCGGCAGCGGCCCAGCAGGCGCATGGTTGTACGGAGACGGCGCCGGAGGCCGGGGAGCGTGGTGGTATCGAGGGCGGTGGCCGTGACCGAAGTGATCAAGAGGGCGTGGCTGTGCCACGAGCGTGACGACGTGGCATATGGCGCATCGGATGGACGTGGCGCCCGGCGGCAGCTGCAGCGCCGTGCGGCAGTTGGAGCAATCCACCAACATGAACATGATTCTTCTTCTTTTGTTTTTTTCAGTCCAGGGACAATAATTATGGTATTGAAAAAGAAGAAGAAGAAGAAGAAGTGTTTTTTATTTTTTTATTTTTTAGTATTTGGTCAGGCAAAGGAGAAGGAGAAAACGAGTGGATTGATTAAGCTGAAGAACTATAGAGATAATATACGAAGAGCACGAAGGTGGAGAAGAGGAAGAGAAGAGCGAAAGATGCCGGAAAGAGATGGAGAGAGAGGAAGAAAGAAGACTTAGACTTTGCACTTTTGTTTGTCCGCCCAACGGTTGTTGCACTAACCGCGGCAAATATATAATGTAATTGCAAATGCGCATTATAAAAACATAGTGAATAGTGCTTTATTCTCAATTATCCAAATAATTTTCGGCTGTGTTTAACAACACAATTAAAGCCAATTACTTCAGTTTTCTATTATAGTATATAAGAGTCTTGTATTGTAGCAACTTGAGCGATATTTTCTAAAATACGTTGTCAAATGCTCTCTTGAGAGTGTTTAGTAACCAACTTATAACTTTGAGGTTGAAACTTAAACATTGTAACATATGAGAGTTTTATATTGCGATATAGAGTATGTTTATCAACTTTGTTCTAACTATATAGTTGTAACTGATATATCCTGTAAAACTCTCACATACTACAATGTAAAACAAAAGTAGGTTATAGTTTAAACCTCTTGCATGCTACAGTAAAATCGTTCTAACTTTTAGTCCTAACTGCGTTGTTAAACATACTAATATTTTTACTTTACACTGTAACATATGAGAATTTTAGACTATAATAGTTAAAACTTTAGTATTAAAATTTAGTCCTTAAGTGCTATAACATATTTTAATACCAAAAAGATGAGGGCACTTTAGTTCCATGAAAAAAAAAATCTCAAAATGCTTTTGACGTGGGTTTGTTTTGGATATAAATTACAACGTATTTGACAAAATTAGTTAAAATTAACTTTTTGGTTGTTAAATGATATAAAATTTTAATATGTTACAGTAAAATATAAAAAATTATAATAAAATAAAATTTTTATATATTATAATATTTTTAATTAAAAATTTAGTTATAACTATACCTCTTAAATATCTTATAATAGTTTGACAGTAAAAAAAAAAAAAAAAACAAATAATAAAGAAGTAATGGTCCACCTTACTCCCTTAAAAGAAGTCCACCTTTCAAAGGCTTGAAGTACGTGGAGCTGTGCCAACAACTTTTCCAAAGTTTCGTCCTCTCCAAATTTTGGTCAACTTTTTCCTCCTCCAAATATTTCAGGACCCAAAAATTGAAAGAAGACCAATTTTCCAACTAGCTTAACATTGAAAGTACTTTCTATATCACAACGCGCTTGATAATGTGAATTTTAACTTAAATTTTTAATTGTTATAATATAAAAATTTTATAAATTATAATATTTTTAATTAAAATTTGTTTATTCGTTGATTCAAATTACAGGCATGACTTTTTCTTTCCTTCTTTTTGTTGTGACAGTATGTGATCCGACTCTTCATATCCATTAATGCATATTCCGTGTATATTTATATGTACGGCGGGAAGCATGATCAAATAAAAAAGGAAATAAAATATGTGACACTATAATGATAACCAACGAGAATTATTTCGGTAAAAAATAAAATAAAATTTAATCTTATAGATTGTGGAGTTGTTGGCACGAATCAAACAGGGCAGAAAAGAACACAAGCAGAGATCAGTGGATCTAGTGGATGCTGACGGGGTAACTTAAAATTTGCAACCAAAGAAAGAGCTTTCGACCAAAACGTAAAATATTTTAATGACAAATACTTTAGCGACTCGTAAATTTTCCGATTTGCAGAAATCTTACCATTGACACACGTATTTTTAAGAGTTTGTTTGAAAAATAAATTAAAACTAAAAGTTAGAACTAAAATTTTTATAATATGTAATAATTTTATATTATAGTATATTTTTATTTAGACGGTAGCATATAAGACTTACTATAGCAATTGAAACTTTTGTATTAGATCGATTTTTCAAACAAAGTCGATGTGTTTGGCAATATTGGTTTAGTTTGAGCTATTTTGGTTCAAAGTACTGTAACACGTGAGAGCTTTTATATGATAGGTTGTTTTTTCTTGACACGTAACATGTAAGAAGTTTACACTGTAATAATTCATACTATTTATTTGAATCGATGTTTTCAAACACACTACAATCAACGGGGCTTACAACTCTCTATTTTATTTTCTTATTAATTTGAAGACCATTTCAATAATAATAATAATAATGAGAAAAGAAAAACAGATTTCTAAAAGAAACTCTCGACTAATGTATACGAGAGGCACATATGATATTCTTTTATATATAAATAGATGGTATACAAATATAGCTAATTGCCATATTCACGGTATGCCAGCTAGCTAATTGAAATGGAAAAGAGAAAATATAAAAACAAATCTTTGACATATAATTCTAACATTAATATTGCTAAAAGTCAAATTTCAGCATATCCTAATGTGATATTGTTAAATCATATCCTAATGTGATATTGCTAATACTCCCCCTCAAGGTGGAATGTGTACGTGAGTAACGCCCAGCTTGCTGATTAAGTGATGAAACGATTGCTTGCCCAATGGTTTGGTGAAAACATCCGCAATTTGCTCAGAAGATTTGATGTGTCGAGGAATAATGAGTTTTGATTGAATCTTTTCCCGTACAAAATGGCAGTCAATTTCAATATGTTTTGTGCGCTCGTGGAACACTGGATTTTGAGCAATATGAACTGCTGCTTGGTTATCACAATAAAGTGTGAATGGTGAGGAAGGAGAAATACCAAGATCTGATAAAAGATGATGCAACCATTGAAGTTCAGAAGTAAGAGTGGCCATGGCACGGTATTCAGCTTCTGCAGATGAGCGCGACACAGTATTTTGTTTCTTTGTTTTCCATGAAATAGGATTAGAACCAAGCATGGTGCAATAACCCGTGGTGGAGCGACGTGTGATGGGACATCCTGCCCAATTGGAATCACAAAAACCACTTAGATGGAGTGTACTTGACGAAGAGAAAAAAATCCCTTTACCCACAGAACCCTTTAAATATCGAAGTACTCATGTAGCAGCATCCATATGAGCAGAACGAGGGGCATGCATGAATTGACTTAAGATATGGACTGAGTAGACAATATCAAGTAACTGTTAAGTAAATGAGTCATCCAACAAGTATTCGATAAGTGGTGGCATCTGATAATGGAGTTCCATCAGTGGGACTTAACTGAAGATTTTGCTCCATAGGAAAATCAATAGGTTTAGCACCAAGTAGACCAGTGTATTTGAGAATATCTAAGGTGTATTTTCGTTGACATAGAAAGAGGACTTTGCTGGAACGTGCAACTTCAATGCCAAGAAAATATTTCAATTTACCAAGATCCTTGATAAAAAATTTCTTGGAGAGAATTTTTGAGACTGTGGATGCTGTCTTCATCATTTCCAGTGATGATGATGTCATCAACATACACTAAAACAAATGTAGACGATTTTCCAACGATGCATGTGAACAATGAGTAATCAGATTTGGATTGAGAAAAACCTGCTTGCTGTAAAATGTTGGAAAATTTTGCAAACCATTGTCGAGAGGCTTGCTTTAAGCCATAAAGTGACTTGTTTAATTTGCAAACACGAGTCTCCCCCTTTCGAGCAAAACCCGGTGGCAGAGTCATGTAAACTTCTTCGTCCAAGTCGCCATGTAAGAATGCATTATTAACATCAAGTTGGTGGAGGGACCAATTGTTTATTGTGGCAACTGATAAGAGAACTCGGACCGTAACTAATTTGACTACCGGAGCAAAGGTGTCATGATAATCTAGTCCTTCCACTTGATTGAAACCTTTAGCAACAAGGCGGGCTTTATACCTATCAATTGTGCCATCAGAACGATGCTTAATCTTGTACACCCACTTACAACCAATGGGTCTTTTACCAGAAGGAAGATGAGTGAGAGTCCAAGTGTGGTTATTTTCAAGGGCATTAATTTCGGTGGCCATAGCATCACGCCACTGAGGACTTTTGACTGCTTGATAAAATGACTTAGGTTCCTCCGTTAAAGAAATAGCAGATAGAAAAGATCTATGTGAAGCAGAAAAATTATCATAAGAAATATATTGCTCAAATGGATAAAGAATACCTTTTTCTTTAGGAGTCGTTGGAGAGAGTAGTGTAGCATTGTTGGCTATTGCACAATGATAATCTTTAAGATATGAAGGTGGGTGGCGCTCTCTGATGGGACGTTGAGTGGGCTGTGGAGATTGCATAGAAGTGGAAGGAATGAGTTCATTTGAGGTGTTTGGAGTACAATCTGTTTCTGTTTCAATGGGGACAATAGAATGTGATAGAAATTTACTTTGTGAATGATCTTCAAGAGGTACTGGAACAACAAGAGAGGGAGACGGTGTTGATGGAATGTCTTGGAAAGAAAAAATTGTCTCATGAAAAACAACATCTCGAGACACATAGATTTTATGTGTAGCAATATCATAAATACGGTATCCTTTTTGTCCATAGGGATACCCAACAAATATGCTTGGTTTTGCACGCTGATCAAATTTATGCTTAATATGAGCATTATGAGCAAACACAAGACATCCAAACACACGAAGATGGGAATATGAAGCTGGATTATTGTATAGAATTTCATAAGGTGATTTGCCCCCCAATAAAGATGTTGGAATTTTATTAATTAAGTATGAAGCTGTAAGAATACACTCACCCCAAAAAGAAATGGGCAAATGTGCTTGGAACCGCAAGGCGCGAGCTACTTCTAAAAGGTGCCGATGTTTGCTTCCACAACTCCATTTTGTTGGGGGTTGCAACACAACTTCTTTGATGAACAACTCCATTTTCAAGGAAAAATTGTTGCATTTCTTTTGATAAAAATTCAATGCCATTATCGGAACGAACTTGTTGGATTTGAGGGAGAAATGTGTCACCGTCTCCATAATAGACATTCTCAATTTGAAAATGAAATTGAGTTTTTACCATAGTAAAAAATGATTTTAAATGAAAAATTGCTTCAGATTTAAAACGCATGAGAAAAATCCAAGTACAACGTGAAAAATCATCCACAATAGTAAGGAAAAAGTGTGCACCAGAGAAAGATGGTTGAGAAAAACTACCCCAAATTCACAATGAATTAACTGGAAAGGTCTGATAGATGAAATGACACTATATGAAAAACTTAAACGAGTTTGTTTTGCTTGAGGGCAAATGTCACAAACATATTTATTGGAACAACAAATGAAAGGAAAGTCCTTAGCTAAATCTGATAATCTTTGAGAAGATAAATGGCCTAGTCGCCAATGCCAAATATCTAAGTTGGGTGTTCGGGTAACCAAATGTGCAGATGCTACTTGGAGGCAATAAAGTCCACCCTGTACACTACCCACTTCAATCGTACTCCTCGTTGAAAGGTCCTGAATGACACATCGATCATGAAAAAAAATAACTGAGTAGTTATGGGATTTTGAAAGCTGACTAACAGATAAAAGATTGAATTTGAAGGAAGGAATGTAATAAACATGATCAAGTTGGAGTCTTGAAGAGAGCTTTATAGTGCCTATATGGGTAACTTGTGCATTGGTGCCATCAGGTAACTGAACAAAAGATGGAATTTGACAAGTTGTATAGGTTGAGAAATATGACAAAGAAGAACACATGTGATTTGTGGCACCAGTGTCAATAATCCAAGCAGTAGAAGATACAGAGGAGAGCGCTATACCTGCTAAATTAGCACTGGAATTGGTACTACCTGATGAAAGCATTGCCAAAATATTTTTGTATTGTTCAGGTGTGATTAGTGGAGCAGATACTAAGGCTTGTTGATTAGGGTGAAAATTGCCTGTAGAGGAAGAGCTTGGATTTTGGTTTTTTGATGGTCGCTTTTGCTTATCAGAGGGAAAGCCATGAAGCTTGTAGCAAAAATGGATGGTATGGTTGTTAAAGCCACAGTAGTCACAATGCATTCTTGGTTTTGCCTTCCGACGATTTTCTCCATTACTTCTTTGACTAGATTGATTTGCACGAGGACTTCCTTCATTGTTTTCATTTTTTGACGATGGGACATATCGATTCTCTATGACAGTATTACTTGTGTTGACAGATAGAGCAGCACCTTCTGGATTGAAAACAGAGGAAGATGTAGAATGAATTTCTTGTTGTTTTTCTTCTTGCCGCACCAATGCATATATTTTAGTGGCATTTGGAAAGGGTTCCATGAGAAGAATCTGACTTCTAAGGTTTGAGTAACGTTCATGCAAACCTTGGAGAAATTCCATTGCACGATCTTGTTGAAGACGAGCTGCAATTGCTTTACCATGGCCACATGTACAAGGCGCTGCAACAGTGAAAAAATTGAGTTCAACCCACAGTGCTTTTAACTTGGTGAAATAGGTGCAAACAGAGTTGTCTCCTTGAGTGAGCTTGATGATTGATTGCTTGAGTTGAAATATTTTTGGTGCATTGGTTTGAAAGAATCTTTCACCAAGGTCATCCCATATATCTTTGGCTGTATCAGCATATAAAATACTGCCACGAATTTCACTTTCAGTTGAATTGAGAATCCATGAACAGACCAAATCATTGCAACGCTTCCACTGCTCCAATTGATTCGAATCTTTCGGCCTCTCGATGCTCCCATCAACAAACCCAATCTTATTTTTTGCAAGAAGCACCATAGTCATCATAACACGAGACCAAGATCCATAATTATCACCTGTAAGAAGTAATAATGCTGTGGGATTATCAGAATGATATATGAAGAAAGGATCATTTTCTAATGATCACTTATCAGCTGCTTTGTCGGTCATAGCGGAAAGAAACAGAATTCTCACTTCTCTGATATCATGAGAAAAGAAAAATAGATTTCTAAAAGAAACTTTCGACTAATGTATACGAGAGGCACATATGATATTCTGTTATATATAAATAGATGGTATACGAACAGAGCTAATTGCCATATTCACGGTATGCCAGCTAGCTAATTGAAATGGAAAAGAGAAAATATAAAAACAAATCTTTGACATATAATTCTAACATTAATATTGCTAAAAGTCAAATTTCAGCATATCCTAATGTGATATTGCTAAAGCATATCCTAATGTGATATTGCTAATAAATAATAATAATAATTTGAAGACTTGAAGATACACGGGATAATGTGGGTTTCTACACGAGTTCTACCCGACATATTGCCTTACATTGTATGCCATCAAGAGTGATACTACGCATCATCAATGCTAAGAGCATAGTTTCATTTTAGAAGACTCGCATATCAATTATTCATTCGATAGAGTTCAAATTCTTTATCGAGTCTTTCTTTTAATATCTCACTTTCCTTTTCAACTAGCAAATATATACCACGTGAACCTATTAGTTATTTTTTTTTTGTTGATTATATAATTACCTCGTTGTTTTTACTATTTCGTAATATATTCTATTACTTTTATAAACTATAAAAGTATCTTTTACATTTATGTAATAGTATATTATGCGCATTGTCGTTTTGGTGTCCTTTTCTTTGTTCTTATGGGATTGTGAGTGTTGTTTTTAGTTTATTAGTTTTACGTGCTAAATTGTTGTTTTGGTCATTTGTTAGTTTAAACTCATAAAGTTGTTTAAATTAACTTTATTATAGTGTTTTCTCTTATAAGATTTGAATTTTAAACAAACTTTAATGCAAACTTTTTGTTTAAACTATGCTTAAGAACAACTGATTGTTTAAAATATAGAAGTGTAATTTATGTCGAAGTAAAAGGAAAAAGAAACATCAAGCAGGCGGGTTAGGAGTAGGGATGAATATCAAGGGAACAAGATTGGGCACCCCCACCTTCACTTTTGCCCCATACCCATTCTCATATAAACATTACTTGAAATAGGGTCCGCAGGAGCATAGCCATAAAATTTAGTCAAGAAATGAGAAGCTATACTAACAGTATAAAAAAATAAAAAAGATACATAATTTTAGAGATGATGGAATAGAATTTTAAGGAGGAGGGACAGAATATAATCTTAAGTGGGGCGGGAAGTAAATTTTATAAGATTTTATATATAATATTGAAGGAAAAAAAAGTTTCAAGGGGTGGCCGTCTACAGTCGCCTGTGTGTGGCTCTGCACTTGGGGTCAAGAGTAGGGCTGATAATTTCAAACACGACACGATGACACGATACGAAAACGACATGAGGTAAACGGGTTTGGACCGCACGTTTATTAATTGAGTCATAAATGGGTTGATATGAATAATACAAAAATAAACGGCCTAGATTCATGCTAACACGTCTAACATGCCTTAACATGTTTAATTAAACGAGCTGTAAACGTGTCGACATGACACGATATAACCCGTCCATTTATAATACATTTAAACTTAAAAATAAAAATATTTGAAATATTTATAGTAGGTTAGTATTAATTACATATTGTGTTTTATGCTAATTTTCTTTATTGACTTTTTTATTTTTTTTAATTTTTAGTTAATTGGGTCATAGACGTGCCATATACTTGTTGTTATCGTGTCAGCACGTCACAGCCCGCTTAGTAATTGTGTTAATTGTATTGTGTCGTGTTACACATTTCATAGGCAGATCGTGTTTGGCCTAATCATGTTGTGCTATAGACGTGCTGACACGAACATGACACGCGACACGATTTTGTCACCCTCAGTTAGGAGTCTACATCGGGGAGACTTTTTTTTTATGTCCTACTTCTTTACATGTTAATAATTAAACAAATATACATTCAAGATAAATTCCATCAAATTAAAGATAAAATTCCATTACATAATATTATTCATGAAAACAACCCACAGTCTCAAAAGAAAATTCAAACTCGTTGGGTGTTTGAGAACATTGGTTAGACTTAATTTTAGTTAAAAACACTGTAACATATGATAGTTTGACACTATAACAACTAAAAGTTTTGGTTCTAACTTACATTACTAAACACTAAAGTTAAGATAACTAACCAAATCTCAAAACCATATGAGATCAAATTTCATATTTATAAGTTAGAAAGGTTTAGCAAGGTTGTTTTAAGATGGGAAACAATTTCAAACTTTTTATAATCCCATACTTCATAACTTTTATATATATATATATATATATACACACACAAACACACACACACATAAACAAAATACATGTACGTTGGTGCGAGACGAGACACTAAACCATCCCCGCCCTGCTCTCGCCTCAAAGAGATGTATGCGCATTTATACCCGCCCCCTTATTTAGTAACCCTATACCCTCCTTGTTAAGGGCAGGTATTTGTATCATGATCTCATCCGTAATTGGAAGGTTAAAAAAAACGATCAATAGTTAAAAAAAAAATCTTTAGACCAAGTTCTAATTGCCTTATAAGATGTTTAAGAGAGTTAATTAAAACTAATTTTAGTTAAAAATATTATAGCATATAAAAAATTTATATTATAATATTTTTTGATATTATAACATATAAAAACATTATAGTAAAACAATTAAAAGTTTTAAAACTAACTCATCTGGTTAAATATTATAATAGTATAAAATTATCAAATATTATAAAGTGTATTTAATTTATAGATTTAAAACACAATTTAAATTATTTTATTATAATATTTTTTTTTATAAAAATTTAAATTTTTACTTAAATTTTTATTTAAATTTATGAACTAAACGGATTCATAATATCCTCTCTTATGCAACATTGATTAAGTTATAACTAGATTGCCAAAGAGACGGTCAAAATACTCCAAACCCTTTGTCTACCTTTAATTAATGAAAAAAAAAAAAAGAAAAGGACAAAAGGACAAAAAGCATCGTCCCCTCCCTTGAAAGCTCCAGTCCTGACCAGCCACACTCTTCTGACAACGACCATTTGTTCATCCATACTTCCTTCGGTCTGCATTATGAATTCATGACTCCCTCTTCGCCATCCCTGTCCCCGTCACGGTAACTTCACTCCCAAGCTTCCCCACTTCCACTTCTCCCACTCAAAAACCCAAAAAAAGAAAAAAAAATGGTGATCATGAGCGAAGACGACCACCAAGAGCATTTCTCCTTCCTCTACAAGGGCTCGAAGGTCGAAGTCTGGTCCGACGAAGACGGCTTCAAGAACACCTGGTTCTCCGCTGAAGTCCTGTCGCCGCCGTCGTACAGCCCTCCCTCCCGTGGCAAGAAGCGCAAGAAGACGCCGGCGACGGCGATGGCCGTGGTGAAGTACGACCACATGTTGTCCGACGACGGCCGCGAGCCCCTCGTCGAGAAAATCGAGACCAGCTTCCTCAGGCCCGAACCTCCACCGGACTTCTCCGCCGACTGCCCGCTTGAGATATACGACGTCGTCGACGCTTTCTATCAGGACGCTTGGTGGACTGGGTTTGTCGTTAAGGTCGCGAACGACAGGTACAATGTTGCGTTTAAGAACCCGCCTGACTTGCTCGAGTTTGGCCGCGATGAACTCAGGCGTCACTGGGACTGGGTCGGCTCCAAATGGGTTCGACCCCAGAAGGAGGTACATTTTTTTGGTATTTTCTGGGTTTTGCATGTTTTCGTTTGAAGTTTTCATTTTTTTCGTCGTTTTGATTTTTTTTGGTCGATGGTCTTACTTGTGGACTAAATTTAGTGTGGAAGTTGTAGAAAGGTCGTGGCATTTTTTTTTGATAACCAAAACAAAAAAAAAATGTTTTTTTTTTGGGTTTGCTTTTTGACTTCCACTGTAAGATTTTTTCAGCATGCAGTTTTGCTGTCGTTTTTTTTTTTTTCAATATTGTGTCAAATGTACTCATGTGGCCTTTGTTTTGGACCTTCTTGTGAAGTTCTCGGATCTTTGTTTTGGGTTTCATAGTATAATAACTTCAACCTAGAACTTGCATGAGGAGAAAGATGATAGCTTGCTGTGATATGTGTTACTAAAAGAGGGTTTTTTTTTTCATAATAGTACACTCTTTGTTCCAAATGTGAAATTTGTTAGTATGCATTTTACAATAGTTTCTGTTTCAAGTATTAGCTCTGTGCAGCTGCCATAATTGCTATCCAGAATTTCTTTTGTCCTTTTTCCTTCCCATTTTTTCCCTCTCTCCTAGGGTTCCATTTATCAATTTGTATCTTCATTTTGTACTAATTTAGTAAAGCATGCTTCTTTTTGTATGCATTCTCTTTTGTAATTAATTAGTAGTTTTCAAGCTCTTTTTATTTGGAGAGAAGAGAAAGTTTACCTCTCTTATTTTTTTGAAGGACACAACAGGATTGATCTACATTCCGGGTACAGAAGTAGAAGTGAATCGTCACGATGAAGTTCCCTGCCGTGCTTGGTTGCCCGCAGTTGTTGTTGGGCAAGCTGGGTTGTCAACTTCCTTCTTGGTGAAGTACAAGAACGCAGACAGTGATGGAGAGGAAGGTCTTGAACAAGAATTTGTAGATCTTGATCAGATTCGACCTCGTCCTCCAGTAATGGGGGATAAGAACTTTGATGTGTTGGAAAGGGTGGATGTTTTTCATGGTTCATGTTGGTGGGTGGGTTTGATCACTAGATTACTTGGAGGAGAGAGGTATATTGTCACTTTAAGGCATAAGAAGGAGATGGAATTTAGTCACTTCCAACTCAGGCCTCACTTGGAATGGATTGATGGACATTGGGTTACTAAATCAAAGGTAGTCCTTTTATTTACTTGATTTATTGATTTATTGTCTTGGGAAGAGGTTAGAAGATGGAATAAATGTTGCTTGTTGTCTTATCATGTTTGTGTTGTTTTAATTTTCCATTATTGTGTGAAAGTCATTTTGTTGATTTATCTTTGGGAAAGTTCTTATGCTAGAGATATAAAAGTATGTTGCCATTTCAATCTGTGTCGTCTGATATGGGGCCACGGGAATATGGCATTGGAAAAAGACTGGAATGGCTTATATGATGATTCTACCAGGGATTGTCATGGTCATCCATGATTAAGCTGCAGCTTTTGCTAAAATATCCGTGGTTTCTTACCTAATTTAGTGTATGTGGCAATAGCTTTCTTATCCTCGACCTTTGGAATGGAACAAAATTAAGACAACTCTCTTTGGTTTTTAGTTGGAAGTATATTTTTGGTGATTTGTCAAGTCCAAATCTTTTTGCTTTTTTTTTCTTCTCTGGAACATCCTAATGTGTTTAGAAAAGTTGATGGTCTTCGTTAGTTTTAGTTGATTAAGTTAAAAAATATTGAAAAACATTTTTTTTCTTTTTTTGAAATCTTGGTAAATTAAAATCAATTTTGGTTTTGTTGCAGGGAGTCATATTCACCTCTGATTGCCAAGAACATACCGGGCATACTCTACATGAAAATTCTTGTTCTTTGTTGGATGACATTGAACAAGGAAGACTTTTTTCAAGCGACAAAGAAGATGGCCAAAAGAAGTTGAGTCCTTGTGTTAAGAAATCGCCTTATTCTGGAAGCTTGATTATGGAGAAAGAGAACCCCATTTCTTGTGGTGATAGAACAGTGGAAATAATTCTATTCGGTGATGACGAGGTAATTCAACATCCAAAGCAACCTTTGTTCAGTATCAAATTCTGATAGAGTGGTCATGGATAACACAAAGTTGTGAGTTAACGTGCTGATAATACTTGCTCTTTTGAGCCCATGGTTGGTATTATGCCTAAAACAAGTTCAAAGTTTATTGTCAACATTACACTATCTAGAAAGAGTAATATTGTCTATGGCTTTGATTGAGAGAATTGAGACTGGGATGTTATGGGTGATTGTAGGATTTACAATTGCATTGTTTTTATTTTATTTTTTTTCTCTTGCAGAAAACCAAGCAACAAGAAGCTGGAGAAACAGAAAGTCAAGCCGTCAAATCTGCTAAAAAGAGACGGAGAACCCAAAAATCTTGTGAAAATTCAGGCTCTTCTGTTAACCCTGAAAAAGAAAGACCTTGTTTGAGCAACAAAGAAGACAATCAAAAGGAGTTGATTCCTTATGTTGAGAAATCGCCTAATTTTGGAAGCTTGAATACGGAGAAAGAGATTCACATTTCCTGTGGTGATAAACCAGTTCAAGTAATTCCAAATGGACATGATAAGGTAATTCAACTTCCAAGGCAACCTTTGTTTATATTCGGAAAAGAGTCTTCTTCGAGTTAACATGCTCTGACAATGCTAGGTCTTGTTAGCGTGTAGTTGGTATTATGCATAAAACAAGTTCAACGTTTTTTGTCAACATCACACTGCCTAGAATGAGTAACATTGTCTATTGCTTTGAGTGAGAATTTAGATGGGGATATTATGGGTGATAATAGAAATTACAATTGTATTTTTTTTTTCTCACTCTTGCAGAAAGCTAAGCAACAAGAAGCTGGAGAAACAGAAGGTCAAGCTGTCAAATCTGCTAAAAAGAGAGGGAGACCACGAAAATCTCATGAAGGTTCAGTTTCTTTAACAGATAACACTGAAAAAGAAAGACCTTGTTCGAGCGACAAACAAGACAACCAAAAGGAATCGACTCCTTGTGTTGAGAAATCAATTTCTCAACCTTATTTCGAAAGCTCGAATATGGAGAAAGAGAATCACCTTTCCAGTGGTGATAAACCAGATGAAGCAACTCCAAATGGAGATGACAAGGTAATTCAACTTCCACAGCAACCTTTGTTTGATGGCAAGTTCCGATAAGAGTCTTCGTTCATAACAAAAAGTTGTGAGTCAACATGCTGACAATACTTGCTCTTGTTAGCTTGTGGTTGGTATCATGCCTAACACAAGTTAAAAGTTTATTATACATTAGAAAAGTACGTACTTTTTGCTTGTTCTTCCGGTGCCTAGTGTGTTATTAAATAAAGCTCATTGGTCAACATTACGTTACTTAGAAAGAGAAATGGTGTCAATGGCTCCGAGTGAGAAATAAGACTGAGGTGTTATGTTATGGGTGACCGCAGAAATTACAATGCATTGTGTATTGTCTTGCAGATGACTAAGCGGCAAGATGCTGGACAGATGGAAAATCAGATTGACAAATCTTCTGAGGAAGGGAGATCACAACAACCTGAACCTTCTATCCCGTGGCATAAAAAGCGTAGGAGGGATTGCCCTTCAAGATCAAACTGTAAAGATCTGCAGACCTCATCCAGAGGCGTAAATAACCTCTGACTTATTTTGCTCACGATTTTTCAGTACTTATAATGCATAGATAAAACAGACCTTTGCTATGATTTGTACTTTGCAGTAGCGGCCATGGAAATAGCTGATACAGAAATTATTGAAGCAGTAGTTAAAGAACTTGAAGTTTGTGACATCTTAGGGGATTCTGAAGGAGTGAAGGGGCTGCATGTTGCGATTTCTTGTCAGCGTCCTGTAGAGGTAAATGGAGAGGAGTGGCTGAATCAAGTTTTCTGGATTGTTATTTAATTTTTTTTTATGAGTCATAAAAACTCTTTTCTGGAGAAAATTATCATGGTGACTCAATCTAACAGTAATTTATTTTCCCTGCATGTTGGTCCCAGATTTCAGTGTTACTGATAATTGTGTTTGTTCTTTATTTGATTTTTGGAGAATGAGCAAAAGGATGACGCTGGACGAAGCAGTGAAATAACGGGGAATGGAGAACATCTTGAACTACCTGTCGTGAATGCGCAAGCTGCAGAAGCAGGTATTTGCGTAATATAGCACCATTAGCCTTAGGCATTAACTGTTGACTTAAACATCTGTTTCATTCGCTAATCTCTGCCAACTTTTGTAGACGAAGAACTTAGTGGAATGGGTGGTGGTGTTGTAGATTGTACAACTGGAAAATCTGAATTACCTGTGACCATAGAAGTGATTTTAACAGGTGCGAGACCTGTATCTTGTAGAAAATCTTTTTCAGCATCTGGGAACTTCTGATCCTTCCTTGGAGGTCAAGTGCTGCAACTAATAAGCAAAATTATTAAGAGAACATCTTATTTTGCTTACTACATAGGGAGATAAAAACTTTCTAGTAAAGAAAAGAATCAAGAGTATGGAGCTGCAAAATTCTTTCTGGGATGTGGATTTTACTTTTCCTTTGCTTTACTTGTTTGAAATTAAAGTCTTTCTAATTTATTTTTTGTGAAGCTACGCCGGAAGAAGAAGGAACAACTCTAGTCTATCCAACATCCGCAAAAATTTCCTCTGATGATCGAGGTGTTGAGGAAACACATTCTACAACAAATGTATGCGAGTCAGGTAACCTAAGATATGACAAAAAATTCAGTGGAACATGTGGCTGTAGTTTTCTAGCTAGATTATTACTATTATTGTTCTCTTTACTATTACTACCATTACTACCATTACTAGGATATTTGGTGCTTTTGCCACCTGAAATTTGTTTTTTGGCAAAACACCCCTCGTTTTAATTAAGTGTTGTCAAGTGCTCCAAATCAACGACAGCTGTTGAACGGAAACTCTCCCTCATGCGTGTCTTTTGAGCGTGTTTCAAGGGCATAGATTGGTATTTCAAATGTTGAAGGAGCACATCAATTCACGTTCGTGAGGGTGCTTCCGTGTAAATTTTCATAGCCGCCATCAATTTGGGGCACTCTGTATTACTTTATTAAATTTTGAGGTTAATTTGCTAATTCATGAGAAGTTCAAAGCCCAAAGCGCCAAAAACCCTTATTAAAATTGATGTTTTGTTACAGTTGCAACTGCTTTGAAAGCTACTATTGTGAGAACAGACGTGCAAAATTTGCCTTTTGTGAAAAGCTATCCAATTTGGCAAGCAATTGAATCAATGGAAGTCTTCAAAAAGTTGCCTCAAAATCCCAATTTTGAACCCTTAATGAAGTGTAACGAGGTGAAACGCGAAGGAGCAGCTATTGGACATATGTTGTACTTTGTATCATTGGTTGAAAAGATTTCCAAGTTGGGAGAAAATGATACTAGAGAAGACTTGGAGAGCATGATGGAAGGACTGGCTGAACTGGAAGAAATGGGATTTGACGTCAAGGTAGTTCGGGGCCGTGTGAGTGAGTTGCTTCGGACTAAAGTCGAGTTGGAAAATCTTTTCTGCAAGTCGAAGGGACTTGAATCTCAGATCGAAGAGTGCAGGGATGAGAAGTCCAGGATTGCTGGAATGGTTGCTGATACTGAAAGGGAGCTGAAGATATTAGAAGAAAAACGGGTAAAGCTAATGTCGGAAAAGATGAACAACGATTCCAAAGAGCTTGAGTTGATTTCAGAAGCGGATGGTATCTACAAAGGCATTTCAAGCGCATGGGAAATTTTCAGAAGCCTAGTTGTGGCACCTTGGTGACTGACTGACAGCGCTGGCTCGCCTGTATATGAGATTTCACGGTGGAGAATTCCATCGTTTGGTGTTTTTAAGTTCTATATATACATATAGTTTGCTGTTTTGTCTCTACATAGATAACGTAACCTACACTAACACACACATATATATATACATATATATTATCATGAAATCTGAGACTGGTAATGCATTTTGCTATTTGAATGGCTCATCCATTTCTGTTCCCACTTTATTTTATGCTTAATTCTGGTGCTTAACTCTGGTTAAGTTTCAATCTTGTTTTCCCCGTTTATTGTAAATTGCAATTTATGGAATATATAAAAAAACTAAAATAGAAGAGAATATTTAACCATGTTGAAGTGACAATCCCAGATTCAAGAAAGGTGGATTAAATGCTTATTCTAGCAATGCTAGATACCCAATGCTTGTATTCTTTTTTTGCTCAATGCTTGTATTCATTTTTTATGAACCGTATGTCCAGGACTAATTCAAGGGGTATCAGAACCTACTACACATTCTGAATCAAAAAAAAAAAAAAGAAAAAAAAAGAAAAAGAAAAAAAGAATAAACTTTCCACAAGTAAATTATATCAATGATTCTGATCATCCTTATCAATGTTTTGATAGTGCATGGCTAGAATGGGGGTCCCAAGTCTTCATTAAAAAGAGCAGGTAGCTTAATCTGCAAGCTATTTGCTGATTTTGAAGCCATATATTCTTGGGACATAGCTTTCCTTTGCCTTCTCTGGCCTGAGGTGTTGATAGTTCATAAAGAAGAGACGAGGAAATGTGGCTCCAAAGCATGCTCCATTAACGTCTAGTATCAAGCTAAATGAAAAGTTTACTGGTTCCAAATAATCAAATGCCTCTCAATAATGCAAAAAAGTTGAATTTAAATGCAAGCAATTAATTGGTGAGAAAAAGTAACTACTAATATAAAGGATACTCTCGGTTTTTGTATACTGGTGCATGTATATCTTCACATTTGGGGCTGTAGGTTTTCACAGTTTTTGATCTTGGGGTATCTGACTCACCAAAAGGTAGGCACCTTTGTTTACTGCGGTGAAATCTTGGACATGTACCAAAGTCATAGCTCGTGTATTTCTCCAGCTGATAACAAGTTTTATACATGCATAAAAAAATACGTTAGTTATGAGATTACATCATGATGATGACGACAACGAAGGCAATAATGATGACGATGATAATAATAATAATAATAATAAAAGCAATTCTATTTAACTTATGGGGTTTTAACCTGTTATTAACAAAACAGTGAGATTTAATCTAAAAAATACAGTATATGTTAAACTAGGGCCTGTAGTTTTGTGAGTAGCGGAGATATAACCCGTGAAGATGAAAATAATTTCTCTAATAATAATATCTCACCATCGTAGATATTCCTTGGCTTGTCAATATGTATCGAGCATGAATAAGACCATAAAGCATCTCGGCTGCCCATTCAACTAGATCATTCTGCTCTTCAGTGAACTCATATGAAAAATCACAACAAAGTAGATTGATCATTAAAAAAAAAAAAAAAACCAAGAAAGGACAAATTAGAGCAAATTATTCATATGCAAAACACAAACAGTTAAATTAAAGGAAGATTTTGCGATATATTATACCTATAAATAATCATACTTTGTTAAAAAAAAGTGTGCAGATATAAAGGAACACGATGAAGATAAAAATGGTTAACATTCTTTATGGATAAGGTGTACCATAATCCACCACAAAATTCTTTTATATTGAATTAAAAGAAATCCTTAAAAATTAGAGAATTTTTATAGTGGAGAAAGCAATTTTGTTCTACGGGTGAAGCATTGTATTTTAGTCATCAAATTATCTTTTTAATGATTTGATCTACGACTGTACATGTTAGAAATTTACAACATGTAACATAAAACTTCTTCTGGTTATAGATTAAACTATTAAAAAGTTAAACAAACCGCTAAAGCACCATGCTCTACTAGTGGAAAAAAATTTACCCTCTCTATCGTAGGATTCCCTATAAACTAATTAGAAGGAAAATATATGGTACTTGCCATGAGAAGATTCAAAATCCAAAATCAGATCAAGAGCATAATCATAGCAAGGTACTAGACTGCTCAAGCCAGAAAGGTTGGAGTCATCAAGGAGATAGCCATCATCAACTTGACAAAAGAATTCATTTCCCTTCTGATCTTCATCTTCTTTATCTCCGTCCGAAACCTCCAGATTTTTTCCGCTTTTTTCCGATTCTTCGGCAACATGAATAACACAGCAGTCAATAATAACGTCTGGTGGAAGAGTAATGCAACCATTTCTCCTAAAAACATAAGTAACGAGAAAAACACAATCAAATCCTTTGAACATATGTAACTAGGATTAAACCCGAAAATCCACCCCAAGCTCCATTCGTTTAAACCGTGAAAAAAATGAAAAATAGAGAACAAAAGAATGAAAACAGGAAATTAATAATTATATAAGTAGGATGGTGAATGCGTAAAAGCCAAATTATAATGACATATGCAGGCAACTGACGATGAAGATGAAGCAACACATGAATTGCAAAAACCTAGAATTAGCGTATTGATAAAGTATTACACTCAAATATAAACAATATATATATATATATATATATTCTTATATATACACACAATACTGGCCTTCGTAGTTTGTGTCATTGACGTCCTTGGTCGGAAAAGACCTGGAGGGATCAACTGAATCTCTCATCATAATGGTTGAATACGATATAATTAACAATGTTTGGCTCTTAATTATTAATTAATCGTTTCATAATCTCTAATAAGTACTGTCGATCAACAGTCACCATGCAAAAAACAGTTAAGCTTCCATTGACGCTGCTGTACTGCAGATGTTGATTATGGAAATTAGTGGTGCAATGGAAAAAAAAATAGAGAAGAAAATTAAGTAGTTGGTGTTAAATATTTGTGGGATTTTTTATTCATTATTATTATTATTATCATTATTATTATTATTTTATTTTTTTATGGAGAAAGTGTGACTTAGATCTCGAGGGCAAAAGTAATCCACTAATCCACTTTTTACGGTGTTCAGATCGGGATTTGATGGAGGAGTTTAACTTGTACCCACCAGGTAAACAAAATATTATCCCATTATTTTTTGTTTTTTAAAATTTAAAAGTTTCTCTTTGCACCCTTTTTAACTCTTCACATCCCTTTCTAAATACACCCTGTTTGGTGCTCATAATTTTTTTTTTTTTGATATTGCTGTCCTCTTAATTTTAAAATAACAAATTTACTTAATGCATCCTTCTATAGTTTCAAAACTATCCCTATAATTATTATTTTCTCTCATCTTTTTTCCTTGTACCTACCATTTTATTTTTTATTATTTTAACATTCTTATTTCTTATATTTTCTTTTTATTTTTTTGAAGCTTTAGGCATGAAAAATTTTCATAGATAAAGGAAATTTTTATATTAAAAATTATATATATTCACTACATTTACTAATTATATTTTCAAAAAATTATTTATCTATTATTACACTAACTAATTTAACTAAACAAGCACTTAGTTGATGCTAAAAAAAATTTAACGTATTTTTATATGATTTTTGGAATAGTTATTGAATAGTGAAAATTAAGATTTTGTCATAAAAAAGACTTATGCCTTAGAAGTTTGATTATTTAAGGAGATGACCTAATGGGTATAGGTGCAAAGAAAAAAAGATTATCATTAGTTTCTATTTATTAACAGAAGAATTTAATTATGTTATTAGGTCAATTTTAGTTATCCTTTTTTGTCATTCAATTTAAGGGTTTTTTTGTGATATAAAAATTTATTTTAAAGAAGGATGTAAATAGCTAAGTGAGGTCTGAATATATAGAACCACCCTTATTTTTAAGGAACAATTTATGCAATACGGTATTGCAGTTCTTATAAGAAAAGGTATTAAAGTTTACTCTTTTTTTTTTTTTCTTTTGAAGGGATTACTCTTTTTGTTTGGAAATCATTTTTTAAGAATATGTTTGGAAATCATGTTGCCAAAACAAAAACAAGTTGTTTTGCCTCCGAAAATTTGATGGTGTTTACCGTTAAATTAAGGTTTATTAAGGTCATTTGACTTTATTTGTATTTATTTTCAAATTAATAAGACAAATGGCTCAATTAATGGCTCAAGTTTGTGAATATGATAGCATCAAATAATTATTATAATTTATATGATTATATTGTAAATATGATATCATTATGATAATTGCTATAGCTATTTTTAGAATATCCTGAAAATTCTCCTAAAAATTATATTAAATTTTCACCACAATGATTTGATCATGTAGTTTAATTTTTTATTTAATGATAATTAGTTTGTATTTATATAAGTATTCATAATGCTCCTTACTAATAAATTCTCTTCTTTTGTTCCTAGTCGCACATACAGTCTTCTTATTCTCTTAGTTTGTGAATATAGACTCATACAGATATCATATTAAACTTCTATATTCTCTTCACGATTTTACTTTCTCTACTTTTATTTGTGATAAGACATAGCTTGACATAATCATATACTATACGCAGAATCGAGGTATTGAGTTCAAATTCTCTTACCCTTTTTTTCCCATTATTTTATTGTCCTCTAAATGAACGACCTGTCGTTGTCATCGGAAAGCCTTTTGTCGTTAACGACACGGTAGTATTGCTTAAATTTTTGCTGTCGTTTACCAGCAGATATATTACATAAAGTTTTTGCCCGTAAAGTTTTCTGTCGTTTAGCAAAAATAAGACATTATTTGTAAAAGGCTTGGGTTCTTGCATATAAACGACATCGTTCTAGTAATTATCAAACAACATTATAATGTTTGTCATTTAAAGTTTGATGTAACTGAAATAAACAAGACGACATGTTATTGTATTTTAAAAACTTTGACTTAAACTTTGTTAAATAAGTGTAAAAATTAAAATAGTAATAAAAATAAATGAAATTCTTCCCCTGAAAGAATAAGATGAATAAGAAAACTTACATATATAATATTCTCTTGTATTTTCACATTTTAGTAAAATTTATTTTCTATTTTGAAAACTAAGGGTCTGTTTCATATAATTTATTTAAATAGTTTTTTTAAATAAAAAAGTGAAATAATTTTTTTGAAAATACGTTTGGTAACATCGTTTTTGTTTTTTGTTTTAATTGTAATCAATTTTTTTTATATTATAGAAACAAAATTTCTTGTTTCTAAATTTTTTAAAACAAAAATCTTAGGTTGTGGTCAACTAAAGATTTACTAAGGTTGCCAATTATTTATGATGATCCAACAAGTCGAGATCGTCGTTGGGGTAGGCCAACAAACTGAACTCCATGTGGAGGTCGAAACAACAAATGAGACACACCGTTAGGTTCTAGCTGGACTCACTAATGGGGTCCAATCGATAGAGCGGGCCCATCATCAACGTCTGGCCATTCTCGTAACTATGACTAGGCTAGCCGATCGAACTAGTCATTGACAAGCTAAACACGTTGTTAAGGTCAGGATTGCAGGTAGAACACGCTACTAGGGTGGGGCTAGCAAATGAGACTCGTCATTGAGATCGGGCTAATGAGTTAGACATGCCATTGGGGTCGGGTCCGCAAACCAACTCATTGTCAAGATGGGGCCAGCAGACCAAACTCGACACTAGGATTGGTACAGCCACTTGGACAACTCGTACCAGCGTTGGGGTAGGGTTCTAATATCGGGTTTCAGATTGGATTTGGGACTATGATTAGGATCCAGGATTAGGATTAGGCTCCGGGGCTGGGGTCGGGTTTCAAGATTGGAGCGGAGTTGGAATCTAGGATTGGGTTTTGGGAATGGTTCGGGGTCAGGATCCGAGACCAAGGTTGAGGGAGGAGTTAAGGTTGAGGTCGGGATCTCGAGTCAGGATCTGAGATCTCTAGGGTCAAGTTTGGGATGGGGTTGTGGTCAAGGTTGGGATCCAGGAGGGTGTTAGGACATAGGACTGGGACCGAGATTGGGGTTGGGGTTAAGGTTAGGGTTAGGGTCAGGTTTCAAGACTAGGATCGAGATCAAGATCCAAAACCGAGGTCAGGGTCAGGTTTTGGGACTAGGGTTGCGGTCAGGATCTAAAACCGCAGTCGAGATTAAGATCCAGGACAGATGTTGGGACAAAGGTGAGGGTCGGGATAGGGACCCAGACCCAAGTTGGGGTCTGGTTCCAAGACCAGCATCGGGGTCGGGTTTCAAGATTAGTGTCGAGATCGAGTTTCAGGACTAGAGGATCAGGTTTTAAGATCTGGGGCCGGGTTGGGGTTGGAATAGGGATCTGAGATTAAGGTTGGTGTCAGGGTTAGGTTCTGGGACTTGGACCATGGTCGGGTTCTAGGATCAAGATCGAGGTTGGGTTCCAAGACCAGGATTAGGGTCAGGTTCTTGGACCAGCGTCGGGGTTGAGTTCAAAGACTAGGGTCGGGGTCGAGTTCCAGGACAAGGGTTAGGATCAGTATTGGTATCCTAACCCTAGCCTCGGATCTAAACTATGATCCCTAACTGGTCCTAAATTTTGACCACTATCTAGTCTTGGAACTCGATCCCTACCCCAGATTCTAGCCCTGACCCCTGTCTTGGATCCCAACCTGACCTCGGTTCTGAACCCAACCTCGATCTCGAAACTTGACACAGTCTTAAAATCTGACCCAAGTTCTCAGACCTGATCCCGGTCTCAGATCCTGACCTTGACCTAGGTCCCGGAATTCGACCCTGACCTGGTCTTAGATCCTAAACCCTAATCCCTTATCCTAGATCCTAACCCCGAGCTCAGATTCTGAAACTGGACCCCGACCCTAATCCTGACTCCTACCCTTGACCTTGACTTTGGATCATGACCTTGGCTTTGGAGCTCGGCACCAGTCTAGATCCCACCCCGGTCCTAACTCCTAATTCTGACCCAGATTCTAGATCTCGAAGTCCAACCTGTGTCCCGTATTCTGACGCTGACCCTAACCCTAACCCTTTCCTGGATCCTAGCCTCAGTCTCGAAACCCAACCTCTATCCTAGATCCTGAACCTGGTCCTATAACCACACTCTGGTCCTAAAACCTGATCCCGATCCTAGTCCCAGATCTAGACCTCGGTCTCAGAACTCGACCCTGAGTTGGTCCTAGAGCGTGACCTGATCTCTATCTCAAAACATAACCTAACCCCGACCCCGACCTTGACCCTAACCCTAAGTCTATGATATTTTTGTTGTTTAAAAAAAATTGTATCAAAATTATCGTTATCAAACGTATTTTTGTTTTTTTTTTGTTTTGTTTTAAACAATGAAAAACAAATAACTGGTATCAAATATGTTTTTTATTTGATAAAAATTAAAAATGAAAAGAAAATAAATATTTTTTTGTTTAAAAAAATGAAAACAAAAATGATACCAAACAGATCCTAAACTTTTCACTCTTCACATTTAAAATATGCAGCTACAAAGGTGAAATACGTAATTTTATTTTATAAAAATATTAATCCTATGTTGACTATTTAACGTTATTATTCGTTCAAATTAAAATAAAATTTTATCATATAAGTACTGTGTGTGGCTCATGAGCTAATTTAAAGAACAATACTTACTTCTTTTCTCGATTAAAACCGTTGCACAGTTTTCCAATTACATCTAATTTGTGCAAAATGTGATAAGTGTTAAAACTCTATTTGGCCCACGGGTCATTAAGACAAAGAAAACCACATATTCTATTGTGGAATAACTGCCTCACGTGCAACGGTTATTTACAAACCGTTGCAACACCGTGTGATGGTCACGGTTTTTTTAAGAATTGGGTCCCTGAGCACACAAAACATAGAAGAAAAATTGAGATTGCACACCATCTTGCATTATTGTTTTGCAAGTGCTCAGAAAATTTTCAAAAGCAACCGAAAAATTCGTCCAAAACAGAGCAGAAAAAGCAATGGTAGGAGGTACATAATTTTCGATCCATATGCTTCCGCTTTTATGAGTTCAAATTGTTGTATGTCTTGCAATTTGATTATCACATTTGGTATCCGAGCCATTAAACCACTGCCTTGTGTTCAATTTTGAACAAAAAAAAAATTTCTCTGTTTCACGACATAGGAGCTGTGACTTGGGTTTCAATTTTTTCTTGGCATTATTCATCATTGATGCAATAAAACAATTATATTGGTGTTTTCGTGATGTTCAGTGATTAGGAAACCATGAAATTCGGCCTAATTTATCGTCTGTAAATTTTTGTCTTTTGGCCGTGAAAATCAAGTCATGATCAATATGTATTGTTCGTTAATTATGAGTTTTGAATTCATAAATCTTCATATTATTGATTTCTGAGCATTTTACGATTTGAAACGACTCAAAACAACGTCAGAATCGCCGAAAATCGTCGGATTTTCATTCGGGTCGCAACCGGGTCAAAAAGGACCCGGCTGGAGGTTGAAGACGAGCCAAACGACATGTAGTTTTATTCAGCAAAAAACGACACGTCGTTTTGGTGAGGAAGGAGTGCTGTCGTCCGTACAAAACGACATGTCGTTTTTATTTGACCAAAACGACATGTCGTTTGATAGAATTCCGGACTGCACTCATCAAGGTAAAACGACACGTCGTTTCCATTCTGAGGAAAAACGACATGTCGTTTTGAGGACTCCAAAAATTAAAAATAAATAAATAAATAAATAAAATAATTTTAAATCAAATATTTATTTTGGATATGCACATAATTTTTGCATTAATTTCATAGGAAATTTATTTTGTATATTAAGTGCCAAATATTTGTTTTATGTGCTAATTTATTGTTATATGTATAATTTTGTTTTCATTATGCATATTATTAAGTTAATTATTTAGCACAAATTTAGATTTTGTTCATAATTGTTTATATTGTCTATAGAATATGGAATGTTACATGGATAATTTTTATGAACAAAATAAAATGTCTTAGTGATCCATATGATTTTGAATAATTAGAGTTTAGCCACAGCACCTGTAATTATGTAAAATCATATATTAATTGGTTTAGGATCACATTTGGTTAAATGACATTTATTGCAGTTAGTTGTACTCAATATAATAAACTTTATCCCACAGGAAATTTTATTATATTGGTATGACTAATTAGGATAAAGTATCAAATTATATTTTCTAATTTACCCACAGGTATTAGAAA
>CAMOHE010043871.1:0-33760 GCA_946598075.1 Artocarpus hirsutus | reverse complement strand
GTTCTGAGGAAAACATTTCGGCCTGCCGAACTGAATGGTCCGGCCTGCCGATCTATCCTTAAATACAAAAATCATTCATAACATTTAATTATCAATAAAAATATAATTAAACATATAACATTAATGACATGAACATTTGAGCACATCAATTCCACGCGAGCGTTACCTGTCATAACACTTAAAATAAAATGGTTAGCACCATCACATTATATATCATAACACTTATCATAATATAACATTTAACGTCGTTATCTATCATAACATAATCCGTTACATAAATTTAGGCGGGCATTACATAATTGATGAAGTTTCCTCCTTCGAAATTGAGAAATATGGTAATTTGAACCATTCTTGAAAACCTTGTCTTTTTCTCCCTCAATTGTCTCCATCATCCCATGAGAAAAGCATGATTTTCTTCAGAATTTCTGCTACCAATTTAGAGAGTATTGACCTCTCGTGAAATTCTCCTCATTCACGTAAACTTCTCCCTCGTATTTTCTCTCACAGAAATCTTCTCAGTTTTCTTTTTCTCTCCTTTCTTCTCCATGATTTCTTCCTCTTCTCTCCTTTATTTTCTTGCAAATACTTAAAAGAAATATTGAATTTTCATGGAGTGGAATCCAAGGAAGTTTGAGAAGAATTTTTGTTTTAAGGTAAGAACTCGTTCTCGATGCTCCTAAAATGTAATGTTCCCCTAAAATCCAACTGCTATAACTTTTACTAGGAATTTTCGTTTGCTCTACAATTTTAGAATGTTATTCATGCATGTGTTATGTAATGTTCCTCAAAATTTCACATTAATTGGAATTTCCTATGCTAAGATATGAATTTTTCTTCTCCCTGCCACTCGTAAAAATTATTGTTGAATGTTTATGTGCACATAAATGTAGCTTTTGTTCTTAGAGCAAACGAATGATTTTCTCACAAAATTTCATATGTATATGTTAAATTTATAAAGAGAAAAGTCTCATGATAAAATAACGAATATTATATGTGTTATGAAATTTTTATTAAAGCTAGGTTTCTTAGACTATTTTATCGGCAAATTGTTGAACTTCTATTATATGATGTTTTTGTATAATTTAATGAATTTATTTGGTGATAAATATTCTACGCTTCTATAATTATATGTTAATAGGTTGTCATATGAATTTTAGAGTCTAAATGATTTTATTTTAATTATTGAAATATGAAAAAAAAAATGTAAGCAGCTCACTACCTATTATGTTGGAAGTTATTTTGTTCATGTCCTCTAATGCATGTTTTGGAATGGTCTGAATTTATTTAAAGGTAATTTTTGGCTATATTGTAAATTTAAGTGTCTATTATGTGGTATTTTTTAATGTTATTATTGTAGGATATAGGTGATTTAATATGTGAATGTAAGTTAGAATTGTTCATTGTTTTGCTAATTTCAGGCAGTTTTGGTATTTTAAGTTATGTGGCTTATTTAAATTGTTAAATGGAATTTTTACGGCTAATGAAAAAGGTAGTATGAATTGATGTATTTATGAGATGAATGTATGTGTGATGTTTTATGAAAATGAATGTTATCTTGTGATGATTAATTCATTGAAAATATATGTTAATTGTTATTATTTAAATGAATGTATGACATGAACACAATATGAAGTAAGCACATCAAGACCGTTGCATCGTCACCTACAAATTAAGGTTAAGTAAGCTTTTTAAGGTAAATACATTCTCACCTGCAAAATGATGTGGTTTATGAAAAGATTCAAAATTATGTTTATGATGATTCTTTGATGGTTTTAATTGATTTATCAAAAGTTATGCATGTATGATGATGACATATTTCAAAGAATGAAAGTATAAATATGTATATATGTATCACCTAAATAAGTATTGCACACCCTATGTTATGATATGTTTATGTTGTGATGTCATGTTTGGTTTGGGATTAGCTATCTCTCTCCTCTCATGACGGCGCGCTTATGATTATGTTTATGGTGCAACACTTGGGCCCTTGAGATAAAATGAATTAAGTTTTAATATGGATAGTGTAATGAAAGATATGTTCCTTATGAAATTGTGCCTAGAGCACTATTATGATGATGATGATGATGATGTTCATAAAATGATTTAAGTTGTGAGATATAAATGTACTTACTAAGCATTAGCTTATTCAATTTTATATCATATTGTAGATAAGGGTAAAAAGATAATGGAATAGGTGGAGGACAAGAAAAGGTGTTTGAGCTTAGCAAGATAGATTGAAAACGGAAGACGCCAAGGAAGAAATTTTAAGAATTTATGAACTATGTTTTATTTTTAGGGTATACTTATTTTCCACACTTTAAGATATTGGAACTTGTTTTAAATTAAATTGGATTTTTGACAAACGGTCGGCCTGCCGATCATTACTGGTCAGACTGCCAATATATTAATCGGCCTGTCGATTACCCTGTACTGGCCTGTCGATCTTATCGAATTTTGAAACCTTATTTTACAGAGCCTCGGGCGGCCTGCCGAAGGTTGACTTTCAACCTACCAGACAACTTCGGCCTACCGAATCCACAAGTTCGGCCTGTCAAACTGCGAGTGTAGTTTTTCAAGGATTTTTTATAAGTTATTCAATTTTACATTAGTACTGATAAACTATTTAAAAGATGTTTGTGATCAAGTAAATAATTATTATAAAAATAGATTAAGTTATTGAATATTGATTTAAAAAAAAACATATATATATATATATGTATGCATGAATCCTAGGTATGATTTTTCCAAAATATGATTTAATTAAATAGTTTTATCTAAATCTTAAAAGTTTGAAGGTATGAATATAATGTCATCTATGACATCCGTAAGGGGGCATTACATTTATCACCACAGGTGTACATGCAATTATGTCAAATATTGTCTTCTTTTGAGCAAGTCAATATTTACATAAGTTGCATGACACAACGGTTTATATTTCAAAATAAATTAATTTCCATAAGAGGTACCACTTTGATGACATGTTGCTTCAATTAATTAATCTCAAAATATATATAAAATACCAATATTTGAATTTAAAATTGCATAAAAAATTATCAAAAATTAAAAAAAAAAGGGTCAAAGTTAGCCAATCAAAGTCAACTGGTCAACTTGACTAGTCAATCTTGACCGGGTTGGATGGACTGGGTCAGGTGAATCCAACCTAGATCCTAAAACCATTCCCTCTATTTTTTTTGGTTGGTCACTTGAGGGTTTAACCCCTGAGTTCTTTTCTGGTCATGGGTCCAATTAGACCTGTGTATTATACCTTCAGATCTGAGCCAAAGCTCAGAATTTGTCCAAAAAATTCTTAGGGGTCTTTCTTCTTCTTGGCAGCTTGCCACCATGAATATGAAACTTTTTTTTTTTCTCTTTTCTTTTTGGCAGATGCCGTACTGAATCCACAAGAAGAAAAAAAAAGTGTTTCTGTAACATAAATCTTGAAATTCATTCAACTGAATATATATATATACACATATATAACTATAACGAATCCTTTTTTTTTTCTTCATTGTTCGGCACTTGTGATGCCATAATAACAATCAAAAGAAAAAACAAGTTTCTTTGAAAACTGAATTTTAAAACTCACCTGAATATATATATATATATATATATAACGAAATTCTTAAAAAAAAATAAACAACTAAAGTTATATATATATATATATATATATGTATAAATGCATATATGAAGTGTTATATATACAAGTAACGATTTTTTTTTGACAGGTGCCAATTCATAAGGAAAAAAAAACTTGAAACAATAACATATATATTTATATATATATATAACTGCTAAACTGTAAACAATAACCATTCATGCAAACTGAATTCAAGACCGTATTCAACCTTTGTGTGTGTATATATATGTATATAACCGAATACAACCGCTATCATATTTTCAAATATATATATATATATATATATATGAACATAATAATGTATTCCCAAGATAATTCAGCCAAACTTTCAAACAATTGTTCTCAAATTTAACAATTTTAAAAAAAATCATAGATTATTAAATTTGAGAATTTTCTTACGGGAATCACATTTTGAAAATTATATATTCTCAATGATTTAACATAAAGAAGCTTTGATACTACTTGTTAGAACAAGATAATGTGATGAAAACTATCATCACGTAAGATCATTCATGTCCAATCACCAAGATAATTAATATGATGTGAAAGTTAACCTAAATCCATAGATAGAATTATGATTCTCGAGTCTATAGGTTAGGATCTTCCAAGTCCAGTATGCAAGTCCTCCTTCAAAATTTACTTCTGTAATTTTTCTGTGGATGGGTAACGGAAAAATAACCTACGTACTAACTTGGGGGGCCACAACCACTTTATATAACTGCTAAACCCTAACAATTATCCTTAATTATCAATTTAGCCCATCATAAAATCAGTAATTATATTTTAGTCTCTACATATAGTAGGCCCACACTTAATGATACATTAAAAGCCTAAAACCTAAATTAATCACTTTTAATTGTGTAACCTTATCTGATAACCTTTAATACACATTTATTTAATAAATTAGCCAATGTGTATTAGATTTATTCCAATAGGGGGTTCATTCTGTTTCCTCCTCTTCAATCTTTGGTGCTCTGGCATGTGAGCATTTGGCTTAGCCATTCCAATTTGAGGTGGGATTGGTTGAAGGTGTTCCTAGCATGTAAGGGAGGAAAAAAAGGTCAGTCAAAATTAGTAAGGGTATTAATTTTGAGGAGGGTTCTTCAGTTGTTGTTAAAGGGGTTACTAAAATAGAAATTCTTGCTGGGGGAGTTCCTTCAAGATTTAAGGAACTTTGCAAAATCGGCAGAGGTTGTGGAGTAGTCCTGCCAAGCGCAATGAATCTTTTTGGTTGAAACACACAAGTCTTGGGTGATCCCCATATGGTAGATAAACTACATATGGCTATTCGCAGTGTTTCTCCTTGTCTAGTTTTCCTCTCGGAGACTAGGCTTTGTGGTTGTTTAGTGGATTCTATTAAGGGGAGAGTTGGTCTTAGCCATGGGTTCATGTTCATAGTGTTGGGATAAGTGGTGGTCTAATTCTTATATGGAATGATGAGACAATGGTGGATGTTAGCTTCTCCAGATTTCATATTGATTTTTTTTTTTCTGAAATTCTATTGGGGTCTGGAAGTTCACAAGTATTTATGGAAATCTGGAGAGGTGTCAACGTGTGCATACTTCAACTTTGTTGAAAAGGCTGAGGGATTTCTTTCTCGTGGTTGGTAGGGGTTATTTAAATGGAATACTTTATCTTTCCAAGAAGTAGGATGAGGCAGATCAGCTTCATTCTATTATGCAGCTCTTTGGGGATTCTCTTGTGGATTATGGTTTGGTTAATGCTGACCTTTTAGGACCAGAAATGACTTGGAATAATAAGCACAAAGATGGGGATAATATTCAGGAACGGCTAAATTGTTTCGTGTATGATGACGCGTGGAAGGCTATGTTTCTAGATTATACGATCTGACATTTAGATTTTTTTTTATTTAGATAATTGGGTGATTGCTCCTTCACTCTTGAGCAATGATGTTGGCTTTGGTCGCAGGCCCAAGAAGCGTTGGAGGTTTATGGTCGATCCTATTTGGATGTCTAGTGAGGCTTTCAAAGGTATGCTTGGTGGTTCTTGGGATGGTATGGACGGAGACTTTAATTTGGGTGGGTTTATGTGGGTGTTGAAAAAGTGTGGGAATGATCTTAAAGAATGGAGTATGGCTTCCTTTGGTAATTTGTCAAAGCGGGTTTGGACTATACAAGAAGAGTTGGCTAGGCTTAATATCCAATTTCTCTCAAAGGAGGTTAAACAATTGATCCGGTGTAAGGAAAATGAGTTGAATAAGACGTTGACACTAAAAGAATATTACTAAAGGCAGTAGTCTAGGTTTAAGTGGCTTAGAGCTGGTGACCATTATGCTAGAAATATATATAGAGATAAACAACAAACAGGTGCAATGTAAAGGAACAGAAATAGTAGAAGGAATATTATTATGAAGTAGGAATAAAATATTACAAAAGAATTCTTAACCTTCAAACCAAATTGGAACAAATGATAGTCGAAGCACATGTAGCTCACGCTTTCCTTCAAACAGATTTGTTCCCTTTAGTTGTGCACAAGGATTCGAAGGACGTCTGTCTCCTAGGATACAATGACAACCGACGATAGTTTATGCACACTCGAACACCGCCTCCGGCGAACTTGAATAGCGTCTTCCTCTATCACCAAAAACGACGACTCGCCAAAACCGACTCAAAAAAAAAGACTCGAGAAGAAGAAAACTACAAACTCAAAAACAAGAGACAAGAAAACTATGTGTTATTTTTGTGTGCAATTTTTTGAGTGTCTAGAAATGGAGAAAGTCCCTAGTACTTATACAGGTTAGAGGATATCAAACTTCTGTGCCTAACCGATGTGGGACTTTCCTAGTACTTATACATGTTAGGGGATGTCAAGTTTTAATGCCTAACCGATGTGGGACTCCACATTTAGGCCTTTTTTTCAACAAATTCAAATGTCAATGGGCACACTTTGAGCATCAATTTCTCATTCCCCCAATTACCATTTTGAGCATATAAATATATGATTTCGATCTTCTCGCGATGGAGAATGCAAATCCGCTAAAACCCATCACTTTTATAAATTGGGTCCCACTCAAAATACTGCCTCAAAATGGTTATTAACCATTTTTTCTAACAATCCCCCACATAAATGAAATTGATTGACGACAAGAGAAAACAAAGACACTACATGGTGATAGAGTTCTATAGTTAATACCTACATAGGATAGGTAGCCTTTTACCCTTGAACCTTCCCTTATGAAAGTATGCTTACTTTACTGGCTGACTAGTAGACGCGATGTCCTTGAACTATTCAGCCATTTGTGTAAACAATAACATACCTCACACAGGTATTTTCCTGACACAGTTTCAGTTCTTATGGTTATGTTCATTTTGCCCATAAACATCTCCCTGGTTCTCTAAGAGTTTCTAAAGAATTATGCCCTAGTAATTCTCCTTTGAAGTGGCCCTACTTTTCTCTCACATAGGTGATTTTTTACTTTAAGAGTAACCCACACTACTCTGCTCGAATTCCCATCATATTTGATACATAAGAATCATTAAAAGCAAACTGCTTAACCGTTCCTTACGGGTATCACTGTTTTTATTATAGGAACTCCCACAGTGATCCTACTCGGTCTATTCAGTTTAGTTATCCCATTGACCCTAGATTTTGGGATCTCCAGTCAACAAGGTTGGGTTTCCACTGTTTCGACCTATTCTTTTATGGGCTTTAGTCCCATTCCTCTTGATGTTTTCTCAATTTGATCTCTATTTAGTCCTTTAGTTAACAGATCTGCGATATTTTCTTTAGACGTTACATAGTCTATTGTCATAACTCCAATCGAGATCATTGTCTAACGGTATTATGTCGACGACGTATATGTCTTGACTTATCGTTGTACATCACATTCTGTGCCTTGCCAATAGCAGATTGATTATCACAATGTATGCATATTGTAGGCACAGGTTTAGGCCATTCAGGAATATCCTCTAAGAAATGCCTTAGCCATTCAACCTCTTCACCACTTTTATCTAAGGCTACAAATTCAGATTCCATAGTGGATCTAGTTATTACCGTCTGCTTTAAGGACTTCTATGAAACTGCTACACCTCCCAAAGTGAATACATATCCACTTGTAGCTTTAGAATCCTGTATATTAGATATCCAACTTGTGTCAGAATACCCATCAAGAACAGCAGGATCTCTTGTATAATGTAGCCCATAATCACGAGTATATCGTAAGAATCTGAGTACTCTAACAATTTCTTTCTAGCGGTCATCTCCTGGATTACTCGTGAATCTACTCAGACTACTAACAACGTAGGCAATATCTGGTCTTGTACAACTCATTGAGTACATTAAACTGCCTATAACTCTAGCATATTCCACCTGTGATATACTTTCTGCTCTATTTTTGGACAGACGTTGACTAATATCAATTGGTATTCTAGCCACGCCAGTATCATTTTTACTAAATTTTTCAAGTATCTTGTCCACATAGTGTGACTGACTCAAAATGAGTCCATCAGCCGACCTTTCTTTTGATTTTGATTCCCAAAATCATATCAGCAGGTCCTATGTATTTCATGTCTAACCTAGAGTTCAATATATTTTTGGTAGATTTGATCATTTGATCCTTGCTACCCACGATTAGCATGTCATCTACATACAGACAGAGAATGGCATATCCATCGTTTGTACTTTTGGCATAAACACATTTGTCACACTCATTAATTTGAAAACATTTGACTTCATTACGCTGTCAAATTTCTCATGCCATTGCTTTGGTGCTTATTTAAGCCCATATGAAGACTTCACCAATTTGTAGACTTTCTTTTTTTGTCCTGGAGCAATAAAACCCTCAGATTGTTCCATATATATTTGCTCTTCAAGATCTCCATTAAGAAAAGTAGTCTTTACATCCATCTGATGCACTTCAAGATTCTGCAAAGCAGCAATCGCCAAAATCATTCTAATGGAGGTTATTCTTGTCACGGGAGAATAAGTATCAAAATAATCAAGGCCTTTCTTTTGTCTATAACCTTTTATAACAAGGCTAGCCTTATACTTGTCAATTGTTCCATCTGCTTTCATTTTTTGTTTGAAAATCCACTTAGGACCTAGCAGTTTACTTCCTAGAGGAAGGTCCACTAATTCCCACGTATGATTTTGCATGATTGAATCAATTTCACTCTTTATAGTTTCTTTCCATAAATGACCCTCAGATGAGCTTACAGCTTCTTTGAAAGTTTGAGGTTCAGCCTCTAGCATATAGGTCAGAAAATCTGGTCCAAATGAGTTTTCTGTCCTTGCCCTCTTGCTACGTCTAGGCTCTTCCTCTTCTTTTTTGGTTTCAACTTCTAGTTGATCATGACTATTTTCTTCAATAATCTCAATCGTTCGTTTAGATGAACTTGGACCATCCTCTTTGGATTTACAAGGAAATATATGTTCAAAAAACGATGTATTCCTAGATTTCATTATAGTGTTCTTGTGAATCTTAGGGTTTTTAGATTCATACACGAGGAACTGATAAGCACTACTATTGTAGGCATAACCAATAAAGATACAATCAACTGTTTTAGGACCTATTCTCATCTTTTTTGGTGTAAGTAACATTACCTTTGCAAGACACCCCCACACTCTCAAGTATTTATAGGAAGGCTTTCTACCTTTCCACAATTCATAAGGGGTCTTGTCTTCTTTCTTCTAGGGTACCTTATTTAAAAGGTAATTAGCTGACAAAATGGCTTCCCCCCATATGTTCTGCTATAATCTAGAACTTATCAGCGTTGCATTCATCATATCCTTTAAGGTACGATTTTTACGTTCAGCCACACCATTTGACTGAGGTGAATAGGGTGGCGTAACCTCGTAAATAATACCATGTTGTGTACAAAATTCACTAAATGGTTCAACATATTTACTACCACGGCCACTTCTTATCATCTTAATTTTTTTATTAAATTGGTTTTCAACTTCTTGCTTATAGAGAGCAAACGTCTCTACAACCTCATCTTTGCTCCTAAGCAAATATACATAGCAATATTTTATGCTATCATCTATGAAAGTAACAAAATATTTGTTCCCACCTCTAGTTTGAACAAATTTTAAATCACAAATATTGCTATGTATCAAATCAAGTGGCTCAGTATTTCTCTTAATTGTTTAGAACGAAGGTCTCGTTAGTTTTACCTCTACACATATTTCACATTTATGTTTGGGATTAATATCAAATGTGGGTACGTGATCCAAGTTAATTAATCTACACAAAGTATTATAATTAACATGACCTAGTCTACCATGCCATAAATTAGAAGACCCAAGCATATAAGCGGAAGAGTTTTTATTTTTATTAATGGAATTGGGCCTAATAGCCATTACATTCATTTTCTACATTCCATTTTTCATATATCCTTTTCCCACATACGCCTTATGTTTAGACAAAACTATTTTATCAGCTTCAAAAACCATCTTGAAGCCAAGTGAACTTAGCAGAGTTCCCGAAATGAGATTCTTCTGGATATCATGGACATACAACACATTTTGCAGCTTGACTTTCTTGCCTAATGTCATTTTCAAAAATACCATCCCTTGGCCCTTGATATCAGATGTAGCCAAATTGCCCAAATACAGCTTCTCCCCGGAATCTGACAGCATGAGTTCGGCAAAGGCAGCTTTATCATAGCAAACATGGCGTGTGGCCCTAGTGTCCAGCCACCACTGCTTCGAGTTAGAGTCCAACATGTTAACTTCAGAGACCACAGCAGAAAGACTGATCTCTGACACTTCTTGTTCCTCTTTGACAGCCTACAATTTGCTGACTTGTGACCCACCTTGTCACAATTGAAACACTTCCCTTGGAATTTCTGCTTCTTTGAAATTCCACCCTTGGGTCCCAACTTGGACCCCGATTTTTTCTTCTTGTTCTTAGAGCTTTTATCATGCTCCACCATATTTGCTTTGGCAACAGACTTGCTAGAGAGCTTTTTCTCATATCCACGATTGTCTTCCTCAATACAAAGTCGAACAACAAGATCTTCAACGCTCATCTCTTTACGCTTGTGCTTCAGATAGCTCTTGAAGTCATTCCATGCAGGGGGTGGCATCTCTACAATTACAGCTACCTAGAAAGACTCACTAATTACAATTCCTTCTGCAAGAATTTCATGAATGAGTAATTGTAGTTCTTGAACTTAACTAATTACAGTCTTGGAATCCACCATTCTATAGTTCATGAACCGTCCAACTATGAACTTTTTAGCACTAGCATCTTTTGTTTTGTATTTATGGTCCAAAGATTCCTATACTTATTTGGCCATTTTCTTCGGACTATACACATTATAAAGTGCATCAGTCAAGCTATTCAGAAAATAATTCTTGCACAAGAAGTCAGAATGCTTCCATGCTTCAACAGCAAGCAAAGTCTGAGCATTTGCTTCATCCTCTCTAACAGTAGGAGGATCCTCTTTCGAGAATCTCGAAAGATTCAGTGTTGTTAAATAGAACAACATCTTTTGTTGCCAAGTCTTGAAATTTAGACCATTGAATTTCTCAGGTTTCACATTGTGGTTCACAAGAACCGAAACTGACAAGGGTTGTGTCGAGGTCGAGGCATGAACCCAAGGAGACTGCATCGGTGTCTCGAAAGTACTCCCAGTTGGAACATTCTCAGTTGAAATAACGTTCATGTTATCAGCCATTTCTAAAAATACCAGAATCCAAGTCTTAGAATTTATACCCAAGATAAAATCACCTTTTTTTTTCTTTTTAAATGTAAGATGTTTATAGTTGTTAACCAATAATATAAATAAATAAAAATTAGAATAGTAAAATCAAAGTAGAAGTCTAAAATTTCCTTCCAAATCCAATGAACATGTTCGTCGTCTGTCTATGCACACTCGAACACTGTCTTCGGTGAAATTGAACAACGTCTTTCTCTATCATCAAAAACGACGACTCGTCAAAACTGACTCAAAAAAAAAAAAACTCAAGAAGAAGAGAATTAAAAACTCGAAAACAAGAGAAAAGAAAACTATGTGTTATTTTTGTGTGTAATTTTTTGTGTATCTAGAAGTAAAGAAAGTCCCTAGTACTTATATAGGTTAGGGAATATCAAACTTCTATGCCTAACCAATGTGGGACTTCTCTAGTACTTATACATGTAAGGGGATGTCAAGTTTTAATGCCTAACCGATGTGGGACTCCACATTTAGGGCTTTTTTTCAACAAATTCAAATGTCAATGGGCACACTTTGAGCATCAATTTCTCATTCACCCAGTTATCATTTTGATCATATAAATATATGATTTCGATCTTCTCGGACGGAGAATGCAAATCCGCCAAGACCTATTCACTTTTATAAAATAGGTCCCATTCAAAATTATGCCTAAAAATGGCTCCTTAAAATGGTTATTAACCATTTTTTCGAACACATTATACTAAGTTCGTCCATTCCAAAGCTTTGGAGCATAGAAAATGTAATTGGTTTAAGAGATTGGAGAAGTGACATGGTCATTGGGTTATAGAGGAGTGGGAGACTGTAATGGAAGTCGAACACTATTTATACTCTATTTTCTCCAGTAGTTCACCGCCATAAGGGGACATTGATAAGGTGGTTGACTTGGTGGAGCCACAGGTTTCTAATGGGCTAAGGGAACGATTAGATGCTCCTTTTACCATAGCAGAAGTGAAGGTGGCGCTCTTTAGTAGGGGGCCGAATAAAGCCCCAGGTCCTGATGGTTTCCATGGTGCGTTTTTTCGAAAGAATTGGAATGTGGTGGGATCAGATTTGGCCGGGGTGGTTCTTAGCATTTTGAATGGTTCCAATCGGTGCAGGAGCTTAACGAAGTGCACATTGTCCTTATCCTAAAAGTTAAAGATTCTAGAAAGATTACGGATTACAGGCCGATCAGTTTATGCAACATATCGTATAAGATAATCGCTAAGGTTCTTGTTAATCGTCTTGAGAGTGTTTTACCTTGTATCATTTCTGGTGAGCAGAATGCTTCTGTTTCAGGAAGTTTGATTACGGATACTGTGCTTGTGGCTTTTGAGGTGCTACATACCATTCGTCCGAAGTCGGGTGGCAAAGGTGGACTCATGGGATTGAAGCTAGATATGAGTAAAGCTTATGACAGGGTGGTGGGAGTTCTTAGAGGCTATGATGCATCGACTGGGTTTTGGCTACTGTTTTATTCAGATTTTGATGGATTGTATGATAAGAGCTCACTTTTCCTTCATTATTAATGGAGGGGTGGTGGGGAAAGTGGTGCCCAATTCCTATTTAGCCATACCTTGTTCTGCTTTGTGCGGAGGGTTTTGTTTGGCTCTTCTAAAGAATGTGGAGGGTGAAGGAATGCTAAAAGGAATTTCTATTGCTAGACAGTCACCTCGGATAAGTCATCTTCTATTCGCCGATGATTTTATCATGTTCGGTTGGGCATCAGTGTAAGATTGTGTTACTATCAAGTGGATTTTGTATTGGTATGAGAAAGCCTCACGTCAGGTGAAGAATTTTTCTAAATTTATGATTACTTTTAGCGCATATGTTGATGCTGCAAAGAGTACTAGGGTTGGTTGAGAACTCAATTTGTCATGATAAGTACCTCAGTCTCCCTTCTTTTATTGGTCAGAACAAATGGTCTATGTTTAATGGGATTAAGGAGAGGGTTACAAAGAAGCTCTAGAGGTGTCGACAGGGTCTATTTTCTATAGGAGGCAAGAGAATCCTTATCAAATCAATCGCCTAAGCCAGGGCTACGTACACCATGAGAGTTTTGAAGCTCCTGCTTGGTCTTTGTTATGACTTACGAGCTCTCTTTGTGAGGTTTTGGTGGGGTGCGTCGGAAGAAAATAAGAAGATTCATCGGATGCGATTGGAGAAAATGTGTAAACCTAAGAAAAATGGGGGTCAAGGTTTCAGGATATTGGTATGTTTAATCAAGTTTTGTTGCCCAAGCATGGTTGGCGTCTCATTCTTTGCGCGAATTCTTTAGCTACTAAGGTGTTAAAGGCGATATACTTTCCTTCTACTTCCTTGAAACTAGACTTTGTACTAATCCATCCAACACATGGCGTGGTATAATGTGGGGTTGAGAACTATTGCGGAGAGGGCTTCAATGGTGGGTAGGTGACAGTAGCTAGATTTCTATCTTTAATGATCCTTGGCTCCGAAGGCCGGGGTCTTTTTAGACTTGTCACAACACCAACAAAGCTGATTCGAAATTCCAAGGTCACTGATTTCATTTGTCATGGTAGATGGGACCGTGGACGACTTGATCAATATTTTCTCCCAATTGATGTGGAACAGGTCTTCTCTATTCTGGTTGGACGGGAATGGGGGGGTGGAGGATTGCCTGGTTTGGCATTTTGATGATAAAGGGTGTTATTCAGGTAAATTGGGGTATTGGTTGGGGATGGAGACGAGTGTTCATCGAAGCCCGTCAGGGGTGGGAGGAGATGCTCAATGGTGGTCTCAGTTATGGAAGCACAATGTTCCGAACAAGTTGAAGATTTTTGTGTGGCAGGCATTCCTTGGAGCCTTACCGTGTTCTGCTAATCTCCCGCAATGGGGTGTGAGTCGCTCTCCTACTTGTTGTCGTTGTGGTGAAGTGTCTGAATTGGCTGGGCATGCTTTGTGGGATTGTCGGGGGATTAGGCCTATATGGGACAGTTTGGCTATTTGGAACAAGCTGAAAAACTGTACGGCCTCTTCTTTTGATGGTGCGTGTATCTTTGCTAGCTGTCATCTGGGGAGAGAGGACTTAGAGGGGTTTGTTACGGTGGCATGGAGTACATGGTGGTCGCAGAACCGTCTGTTGTTTGAGAAATAAAGGTGAAAGGCTGTGGATGTTCTTAAGGCTGCAGGGAGAATGTTGGGTGATTTTCAGATGTGTTAGAAAGTTGAAGTTTTTAACACTACAATGAGTTCTCGAGTAGATTCAAGATGGTGTAATCCATTACGTGGCTGTTTCAAGATTAATGTTGATCCATCCATTCGGCATGGTGTCTTGGGTATAAAGGTTGGAGCGGTGATTCGGGTGGATGATGGAGCGGTAATGGCTTGCCTTGCGAGGAAGTTGGAAGGTTGTATTAGCCCACATTTAGCTAAGTGTACGGCAGTTTGTGAAGGCTTGGAATTTGCTTGCTGATTAGGTATCGACGTGCTAGAGGTGGAAACTAATGCTGCCAATGTTGTTATGGCTGTTAATTCGCCTTTGGGGCTTGATGTAGCTAGTCCGATTATTTCTGACATTAAGCCCTTGATGTTTTTACACCCTGGTGGTATGAAATGCAATTATGTTCCATGTGGCAGGAATATAGTTGCCCATCTGTAGGCTATTTTCGTATTTAGGAGTGTTTCTGATGTGTTGGTGGTGAATTATATTCCTTGTTTTGTAACCTTTGCTGTTTTAGCTGATTTGGCTAATTAACGAAATTTTAAGGTTTTCCTAAAAAATACTAATTTATTTAAAAATATTCTATGTACTAATCCACCTTAAAAAAATACTTTTTAAAGCTTTTAACTATAATTTACTAACCCACTTTAAATTATGCTATTTTCCTTTATTTTCTCAAAATATGAATAATAAAAAAGATTCTTTCCATAATTCATGTCAGACTTCATGAAATTAATCACTCTTTAAGAAAGAGCATATTAGAATTTTTTAAACATTTATGATAAATAACATGTTTAGGTATTTATGAAGTATATTTACAGTAAATTTAGCTTATTTTATTTTCGTAAATAATTTACCATGAATCTTTTAAAACAGGTTAATTTTTCATAATTTTTTTTTGAAAAATGACCTCTCCACTATATTTTTATTCATTTTTTTTTTTAAAGAAAAAGAGTACTTGGTATATTTTGACTGTGAGCAAAACACAAGTTAATCTGATGAATTTCAATCTCATTAGCATGGCTATTTGATTTTAGTCGAGCCCTCTTGGGAATCAAGAGAAAAAAAGAAAAACATAACAAATGGATTAGCTAGTGCTTTTTACTCTTATTTTTGTGAATGACATGTCGTTTATATCATAGTTTTTAACAAATAACCTTTATTGGTTCTAAAAAGAACGAGGAAAGGTGCGCAAAGTATTTTCTAATAAATGCTGAAAAGCACCAGTAATGTTAAAACATCATAAGGTAATATTGGACCTATAAGTGGAGTCCATTTTTTATTTATTATAACATGTCCAATACTAGTGGCACCCTAATATTTTTCCTCAAAAAAAAAAAAGTTAGAAGGAGAAAAAAGAGAGAGGTGCAAGAAAAACAATCCAATAATTTTAGAGGGATGATATAGCCGTGACATTTTATCTAAATAATTTTTCATAATATAAGTAGTGGTGGAGCCAGGATTTTGTTTAGGAGGTATAAGCTAAGAACGTAAAAATTTTAGAGACCATCGATTTGTCAACTCTTCATACTATATAAGACGAACATATTCAATTTGTTGATTTTTTTTGCTACAAAAATGTTAAATTTTCTTAAAAGTTTAATTATTCTTTATCTACTATTCTCCTTTGAGTTTCATTTACTTAAAAAAAAAAAGTAGAACACTTCTAAAAAAATGATTTTGATAGACCAAAACTGGCAATTAACTAATTAGGAAGTATAAAAGTAAAAATAGTATTTGAAAAGGTTGCATGAAAGGTAGGTTTAAACATAAACAGCTTCAAGAAAAATTATTTCAATAGGCCAATTAGAAAAAAGTACCCATGAAGGCCATATTTATTAAATATTTTTACTGAACTATAACAAAAGGAAAAAAAAAAAAAAACTTAGATAAAGGCATATTTGAGAAACATTATGCATAGGAGCACATTAGAGACAAAAAAGTAACAAGACATAAAAAATAATAATTTTAATAACAATAGACTAGAGAAAAAGTTTGTTAATGAGGAGATGTATGTCAGATTTTGTAGATAAGGGGCATATAAAATTTTATAAATGAAGGGGGGTATATGTGAAAAGTATAAGAAAACCTTAAATTTCAAAAATCCAGGGAGGTATATGGACCCCTGGGCCAAGCCTTCCTCTGCCCCCGGATATAAGTCAAATTGAAGTCTTAGATCTATAATGCTTGTGTATTGTGGGTAGATTTTTCTTAGTTCTTAGGTGTGGCAGGGAGCTTAGAAGCTAGTTTACAGATTTTTAAAGTGAGCCCCCGAGTCCCGATAAAACCTCATAAGGTGACTAATCTTGTGAACTAAAAGTCAAATTTTAGGGGTACAGTTGTGAAAACTAGAGGGTCGATTTTATTCGAAATAAAAAAAAAAAAGAGAAAAAGGAAAAAAGACATCAAAACTACAAGAGGGAAAAATTTGAAAAAAAGGCCGGCTAAAAAATTTAATTAAAGAAATAACTTTTTTTTTTTTTTACAAAAATCAAGTGTTTTAGACAGAAAAAAATGTTTCAATTTTTTTTCAAAAAGATGAAAAAAAAAACACCTTAAAGAAAAAAAGAAACCACAACAGGATAAAAAAATAAAAATTAAAGTAATTTTTCTACCTAAAAGGCTTCATTTTTAATGCCAACAAAAAAAATAGATCCTTTGTCCAAAAAAATTTTTTCTTAAAACCATTTGTCAAAATCCCGTGGTTTGGGCTATTTTCTTTTTAGCCTGTTGCCAGATATTTTCTACTATTCCACTAAAGTAACAACGAATACAACCATGGCTTTAAGCTTCATTGATAATCTGCTTGAACTAGTTGAGTGGTGAATCGAGTCCGACTTCTACTGGGTGGCGGCTAAAGCCAAAACTGGCAGTGCCATCTGCTTAAACGCTCGCCGTCTAGCCTCTTACAGGCTCCAAGTCGGAACACTGTCCTCCATATCTGCGTCATATCAGCTACAACAACAATAATAAAAATATAGCAGACAAAAAAAAAAAAAAAAAAAACTAGTAGTACTACTGATCATCGTGATCGTGACGAATTTGAGGCATCGTGCACCAAGTTGCTCCAAATGTGACCAAAAATGTTGAAGAAGACCAATAAAAAAGGAGCGACTCCCTTGCACTTAGCAGCAAGATGCGCCGTAAAGGAATCTAGGTGGTCGATACTGGCCAATGGGGTGCTGCCACTGAAATCCCCCGCCTAACGTCTCTCTTTTTATTTTCTTTTCATATTTATCTTTACTAAATATTATATATAGATATTTAAAATTACTTTATTTTTGAAAATTTTTTGTGAACATAGCTATTTTTATTTCTCTTTATTTATTTTTTAAAATACAAATTTGGCTTAACATTTAAAAAAAAAAAAACACATTTCCTACTCATAATTAATGATCTATGAGAAAATCACAACTAATTTAAGTCAAAAAAATTAGTACCCTATTACTAAAGGATGATTTGTTATAAATTTGTAAATATAGGATTAATTTGCTAAAATTAAAAGTTTATGGGGCAAATTGCAAAACATGCACCAATACAAAAAAAGCCTTAGAAATAGTTAATTCAATATTTTCTCTTTAGATAAAAACTTAAATATTAAATATATTAATGGCAGCCATGGTGGCCACCCCAGACCATCCCTCAGACGGCAGCTGGTCCCGTAATTCAGGCGCTACTAACCATGTCACAAATGACCTAAGTGACCTCCATGTCGGCTCCAAGTACCATGGCACAAGCAAGCTTCACATGGGAAATGGAGCAGGTTTGACAATCTCTCACGTTGGCTCGTCTAATGTTTGTTCTATTGCTAAAGTGTAGATTTAAACCTCTGGCATGAAAGATTAGGTCATCCTGCCCTTGAAATTGTTTGCAAGGTTCTCCCGTAGTGTAATTTGACCAATTCAGTGGGAAATGAATTTACTTATTGTTCAGCATGTTTGCTTGGCATGAGCCACAGATTACCTTACTCTAGCCCTTTAATTGAATACACAGATCCCCTACAACTTATTCATTCTGACCCATGGGTTGCCTTTCGCGTTACTTCCATTAATGGATTCCACAATTATGTCAACTTTATTGCTTCCTTTTCAAGGTATACCTGGTTGTATTTGCCCAAGTAAAATCTAAAGTATATACAGTTTTCCACCACTCCAAAAATATGGTTAAACTTCAGCTAAACAAAAGACCAAAATAGTTTAAAAACATAGGGGAGGGGAGTTCAGATCCTTAAACACGTTCTTTCAAAATCTGGGAATTATCCACCACGTTTCTTGTGCTCACACTCCATAGCAAAACATGTAGTTGAAATGGGCTTAACCCTTCTTGCTCAATCAAAGGTTCCTCTACAACACTGGGATGATGCCTTTACCACAGCCACTTACCTCATAAATCGCCTACCAACTAAGTCTCTCAAATTCAAATCTCCCTTAGAAGTTCTCTTCAAACCAAAACCAGATTATTTAAGGCTCAAGAGTTTTGGTTGCACGTGTTACCCTCATATTCGTCCATGCAACAATCACAAATTGGAATTTAGATCTCAATTCCCTGCACATTTCTTGGTTATAGCAATCAATATAAGGGATACAAATGTCTAGCTCCTGATGGTTGAGTCTACATTTCTAGGGATGTCATATTTGATGAAAACACATATCCTTCTGCCTCCAAATTATATTAGATCTTCATTTCAATTCCATTGACAATTCTACAAGTCAGTTTTTCAATCCTCAAAATACTTCCTTTCCTCTTAGTTCTCCTCTGCCTATTTCCAATCCTCCAAGTCACGCTCTTCTCGAGTCCATAAGTGGTGATAATAATTCTAAAACTACTGCAGTCACTGTTGGTTTTGGAAAATGATTGTCACAAGAACAGCAAAAGCGTGGTTATGTGTAGAATATATATAACAAAAATTTTTTCGAAACTTTTGTAGAGCATGTTATAGATTATATTAATTTAACGCTTAAATAAATATATAATTTCTCTCTAATCTCAACACATGAGCAAAGCAGGAATGAGAATGGAAAAACACTTTTTCTCTTTCTTTCTCTCTCTACACGCCTAGATTATCTAGCAGAGTTTTCTTAGTCTAATTAGGACTCTCAATTGTATGTCTAATGAATAGAGGATGTCTCTATTTATAAAGAATGAGAGAGCTAATTAATTATAAAAAGTCTTCTTATTTTAATTCAAAATCACATATCTTAATTAAAATAAAATACACAAGTTTCTAGGTGCCACACACAGAAAGAATCTCTGTGCATGTGGTGTTATTCTCTATAGAATATAGGTGAGCATACTGCTTGTTACCCAATCTTATAAGTTTCCTATTTAACTTTTCATATTTAAAATAATTCACATTTATTTAAAGATAAAAATTCTAAATATGGACACTCAGTGAACAAGCTTTGATGTGCACAAGGGACTTTCCCTTTATGCTACAGGTGCCATACACAATGGGAACCTCTCACTGTGTGCGCCTGTGATTAATTATTTTTTTATTATTGAATAATCTAATTATTTAATAAATATAAATTAATTCATAATTAATTTATTTTGAGTGCTATTTAATTTAAAATTTCATAACTAAATTAATTATTTCAACCAATAATTGTACTTGGCCAAACAATGTTTACAAGGATGGTGGGGGATTAATGCACCCATAATTTTAAGCTCTAATAAAACCAATATATTAATTAAACTCTTTAATTAATATATTATCTTTTTATAAATTCCAATGAAACTTCACTAAATAGTTGAAACCGCACTTTTGAAATATAAATAGTTAATTACTCATTTGTTAGGGTATCTATTTGATATAGACATTGCATATAGGTCGATCATCCACAAATAATTCATAATTAGAGCTAAGTAATATCCGTTAACCTCTTTAATTTTTTCTTTATGTTGAGTGCTCTAATAAATGATAAATTCATAAACTTAATCATAAATTAAGCACTCTTATTATTTAAGCCTCGAATCAATACTCAAAAGAATTATTTATATGCTTTTTGTTAGAGAATGAATGAATTCTATCTTGTAGTATTAACATTTTCGGTGAGTTACTTTATCATGGCTCCAAAATACAAGGAATAGGATTAAATTCTCAAATCTATGATGAGTAAATGAAAAGACATAAATCTATAAATAAGAATATGCTAATTACTTAGAATTAAGATCATCTTATATATAGCCATCAGCTAACGTAATTCTAACTTGCTATATTTAATGGAAATTATTAACTGTTTATATCATATCTTCCAATCCTACAAAATCTTATTTTTTTATAGTGCATTTATTTATTGACTCACTAAATTAACGATTCAGATAGTAATTCAATAGAACGAACAAATGCTTTTGTGAATGAACAAGAACCAACAAAACCTATGGCTCAAGACAAGTCACCTTCTCAAGTACCATTGCACGAGCCTGTAGATCCATTAGACCAACAACTCCTTGCCAGCCCATGATCACCAGGTCCAAGGAGGAGATCCTTAAGCCCAAGGTCTGGACAACTTCCATACTAGTCGACCATGAACCTGAAACAATAACTGATGCCTTGAACTTCTCACACTGGAAGTCTGCCATGTTGGAAGAATATTAAGCACTGATCAAAATAGAATTTGGGACCTGGTTCCACTTCTTGCAAATATAAAAATTATAGGTTGTAAATGGGTTTTGAAACTCAAAAAGAGCTCTGATGGATCCATGGCTCGATACAAAGCAAGATTGGTGGCAAAGGGGTTCCACCACCCGCCTCTCCTGGATTATTCAGAGACCTTTAGTCACACCAAACATAGGATTGGGATAAATTATCCCCATCCTAGTCCTAATCCCCTGTACCAAACACAGCCTTAAAAAAAAAGAAATTAATGATATGAATGTAAACTTGTTCAAATTAGTTAATATTATATCAATATTAAAACTGGTTAGATGAGTTAAACAATGCATGGAAAGCAATGTAGATGAAAACATAGCCTTGTTCCATGCTGTGAGCAAATTTCCTAGATGTGCTTGAATGAGAAACCTATTAGCTCCCTATTCTCCTTTGTTTTACTTGACCAGATTACAATAGGACTCGGCGTCTTCAGCGCCAATGTTAGGGCAACAAGAGGCCCTCTCTTTGACCCTGCTCTAGATCGTTGTTAACAACAAAACAATGGCTTCGTTGTTCCTCTGTCTATTTGGACCTTGTGATGTTGTTAAGATTAGGATGGAGAAAGTGGGATAGCGAACACAAAGCGTCGGTGAAGAGAAATATAGACATGAGTAAAAGAGACAACGTGTAACATTGTGTCGGACACATTTAAAAAAAAAAAAAAAAGCTCGAAAAGACCGAAGAATTTAACATTGAAGAAACTGAGAGCTTCCGGATCTTTTCCTCCGTTTGGTTTTTGATGAGTGAGTTCACAAGTCACGTGTAATTATGGTTAGAGAAAGTGAGAGACAAGATGGACAAAGAATTTAGGTTGATCAAGTTTACGTCAAAATTTTCTTGCTCCTTTATTATTTTCATTTCCAATTGTTTCTCTAGGCGGACTTTCAAGGAAATGAATGATGAGAACTTCATGCCTTTCCATTTGTTCATGTCCTTCAAATCAATGGGAGTGTTACACGTGTCTTTCTAAGGGATCGCAACCATTTTCTGGTTTGGACAAGGAGAAAAAACAAAGCGATGTATAAAGAATGATAAAGGATCTAAAGTTAAAACATGAGTCTAGCTTAGAAATTAACACACCAACGCAATGATGTATTATTCAACCTTTTGTTCTCTCCAAACCACCTTTTACATAATTTATCAAAGCATAGGGACAAGTTAGTTTTCTTGCTAATCGGTAACGCAATATAGTTATTGAAAACAATGGGACATCATAAAATTGGACTAGTTTACCTAACAGCTTGTATCCCTCTTCCAATCTAAAACTGTTCATCTTTTTTGTAAACGTTACCTCTAAATGTAATCATCATTCTCTTTGCCTCATGGAATCAAATGTTGAGAATGAAAACAGCGAAAAGCGACGCGAAGTTGAAGCTCAACCAAGCAACTGTATTGGAGGACTCCCTTGCGAACTCTTCTTCGACATGCTCTCAAGGTTGCCCATGGCATCTCTTATGCAATGCAAACTAGTCTGCCAAATTTGGCACTCTGGTGTCAAACATCGAAGAGCAATTTCTATGCATCTTTTGAGTGCAAATGAAAGGAATCCATTCCTCTTATGCTTCTCCGACTATCCCACCAGCAAGCTCAATGTTATGGATTTAAGCAGCCCCGAAAATGGTACGTTCTTGGAAGGACTCTCAACTTGCCCGGGGAGGTTACATTGCCCTGCTTTGATCTACTGGGATCTTGTAATGGATTACTCTGCTTATATGACAGGGTGCATAATGATCCGCTTTTCATATACAACCCTCTTACCAGAGAATTCAAAGAGTTGCCTGAGTTGACCAACCCTACAAATCTCAACGTTTTCAGGATAAATTTTGGATTTGCGTTTCATCCAAGGATCAAAGAATACCCAAAGCGATAAAGATAGTGCACTACACCGAGGGAAACAACATTTTTAGAGGAGCCAGGAAACAACCTGAGGTTTATGTTCTTACCTTGGGAAATTCTGAATGGAGACGTATAGGTCAAAAGCCCTACACGCTTTCTTGTATGGCGTCCGACACATTGGTGAATGGTAATCTTCATTGGCAGACAACTAGCTATTCCGTTGGAGAAGAAAAATGCCAGGACATTCTCGCATTTGATTTGGCTACCGAGGAATTCCAAGTCATTCCACAGCCTAGCGGATTGGATCCAAACAAGAATGTTACACATTTTGTGGCTTTAAACAATCGTCTCTCGGTGGTGGTCTCGTCTCAAGTTGGGGAAAATGAGATATGGGAATTGAAGGATTACAATTTAAAGGGATCTTGGACCAAAAGATTGGTCATTCCTAAATATGTTCCACCGAGTTTCAGAATCGACTGCACTCCTCCAGCTCAAATCAGATTGAACGGGACCAGGTTACGAGCTTTTCAAGTTCTACGCACTTTGAAGGGTGGAGATGAGATCTTGTTTTCATATGCAAACAGATGTTTGGTCTCTTTAACCCAAACGTTGGAGAGTTCAAGGAGTTTAGAATTGAAAGGCTACCCATCAAGTTCGAGACACGAGACAATTGTCCATGTGGGTAGTCTCATTTCAATCGATGCAGCCTTTGCCAAGCCATCTTTATAAGCCTTTCCATCTTTATAAGCCTTTCCGTAAGATATTGAATCTAGTTTGTTCAAGATCACACAATTAAGAAATATTAAAGAGAGTCAGTCATCCCACATAGATATGAACTCTGTTGAAGAATATTTCAATACCACGTTCAAGTTTTGTTCGCTGTTTCTCAAGTTGCTGGAAATTTTCTGATGTAGCCTGGAATCTCAAGCTAATAGATTTAATATGTGGATATCAAATCAGTACAATGATTAAAAAGAATACATGGATGCAGATTAGAACACCTTCAGACTTCTGTTAAGTTTGTCAAGGTGAGCTCCCCAAAGAAACACAAAGGTTATAAGATACAACTGGTACTTTCAGAAGCCAAAAAGAAAAGCGGGAGTTATAGAATTACTTTCCTATCAAAATGCTTAAAACCTGAAATATCCAACAAATATTGAAACTTGAATTTTACATACTGATGCAGCGAGCTTTAATAGAGTGGAACAGCAAATCGGCTTGCTATGGAGCCTGCATCTGGACTAAACAAGCTCGAACTTCCACCTAGATCTATAAAATTCTGAAACAAATTCCATGCAACTATAAACAATATCTATATCTGACAAATTTCAACGTTTTAGTCCACATGATCATGTAATGATAATTATACATACCCTTGGTCCATATCGCAGTCTAAACATAACAGAACAGGAGTTTCCAACCAATATACATGCTTCCTGCCCAAGCATTGGCCATCACAATTTATGTGCTTCTCTTCTAATTTAGGTCAAAATTGGCGAGTACTGACACCACCCCGGAGCGCCTTTCAGGAGCAATCACATTATTGATGTTGCAAAAGGACAGTGTAATAAGAGCAGAAAGCATGACATGAGACTTCCAAGTACTCTGTGTGTGTGTGTGAGAGAGAGAGAGAGAGAGAGAGAGAAAGCTATAAAACCTGTAAAAAAAATGTGGAGAATGGAACACATCAACAAAACATTAAGTCACATGCGAGAGAATTCTATTTACTGCAAAAGAATTTGGCATGTTTTATTTCACGGATTGATTTTCTAAACACGTAAAGTATAATAGGTCTCATGCCTATAAATTACATGTGGATGCCTCCCATGCTAGGTAAGAAACAATGAAACACCCCTTTGCCTTCTTAAAATAGCCCTTGCATAGGTTTTAGTATCATCATGACGGCAACGACAACCTCTTGTAGATTGGGGCTTTTCTCAATCATATACAGATATCACAAGTTACTGACGAAAAAGTTATGGGTCTAGTCTGCAGGACTAAATTGAAATAATAGCGGCAAAGACTCAGGATTTCCTCATGCATGCAATAACAGCAGGAAATATCAGTGCAAAAGGTGTCTGAAATACATAGCAATTAGTTGTTCAAATCTGTCCGTGATGAGAGCATCTGTAATTCACATAAAAGGAGTACCACTTCCAGGACTAAAACAAAGAAAGAGTATAGAGAGTTTGAATACCAAAGTTATCGATAATCTAGCGTATACCACTTTCATAACTTGGTTTGGCGTCCTTATACTGGCAATCACTTCCCTTGTGTTGAAACACCAAATCAATGAGGTTATTGTAACTCCACGTTTTGTTATCCCTTATTTCAGGTCCAAGAGAGGAGTATGCCAGTTCACATTTTTGAAGGAAATTCCCCTTTCCAAAAGCGGTAAGGACAACAGGATCGGTGTTCATTTCTACAGCTTTGTAAAAAAACTCCATCCTTTTCCATGTCTCCAAAGTCCCAGTTCCATCAAAACCCATACCAATTGCATCAAATAGAATTCCAACGGTTACAATATCCGGCAATACAGAATGAGTTAATTGGGAGAGAGAAATCCGCAAGTGCGTGAAATCTTTAATCTTCAAATAAGTTAACAAAATAATGTTTGAAAACGTCACATTCCATGGGATGTTTGCCCTTTCCATCTCCTCAATAACAGAATCCATACCTTTTTGACTAAAAAGAGAAGCATGCGAAAGAAGACGCAGACACCATAGAAGGTCGGTCTCGCCAAATGTTGTCGAAAGACCAACACCCAAGGTCTCTAATTTGGAGAACATGTAATTACCAATATAAACGTCGGCCATTTTTCTAATCAAATCCTCCCCTAAAGGAGTTTTCGTGTTCAGAGCTCTTGTGTAGAACTTCTCCATCTTGTCCAAGATCCCAAATCTCGCATAAGTCTCGAGCATTGCCACCAAAGTGGAAGACCGCAAAAACATTTTCTTTGAAATCATGGTGTGGTATACACTCTCCATTCTTTTGAGCAATCCACCTTTCGAAAACTCCCTCATGAGCAAATTATAAGTAATGTGGTCAGGCGGGCAGCCATTCAACTTCATCTTCTTCAGGCACATTCCTATCTCATCATACATCTCGTACTTTGCATAAGCTTCAATAAGCCCATCGTAAGTATCAGTTTCTGGTGCCACATTGTGTTCTCTCATCCCATTAAGGTAAATAAAAGCATCATCGAAATTCCCTTTCTGAGCAAACCCATGAATCATAGAATTGTAGACCTCAAGAGTAGGGCTTAGACCGCTGCTCTTCATTTCTTTAAACAACCATACTGCTTCTTCCATTAGACCCTCTTCACCCAGCACTTTTATCATCTTGCTGTAATTCAATTCATTAATCCGTGACTTCTCAATATTCTTCCACAGATCAAACACCTGCAATCAAAAAGACCTCAGTTTCAACTAAATTTAAGCATTCTAGAAACAATTTTCATGCAATTCGCTATTGAAAAAAAGCAAAATATCACCTTTTTCATAAAAGAAAACTGTAGTTTCAATTCAAATCAACCTAATTCCAGATGTTTTCTCCAAATGGGAAGAAAGATGACATTCATCACCAATAATGACCACCATCATAACATACAAGATGTGGATTCCATATATGTAATCCACACCTTTGTGGCAATGATCATCTCTGGTGAGTGGTGATGAATAGCAACATTATTGCTCATCTGGGAAAGAAAAGAAGTAAACAGTACTACCACAATCATTTAAATGTTATCATTAAGTGTAAATGTTATCATTAAAAAGTGTAAAAAGTTAATGCGATGTCTACTTTCTATTATAACAATTAAGCTTTGAAATTTATAAAAGTAAACTTTTAACATGAAAATAATTTAGGAATGACAAATTTACAAATGGCAGTGTTATAACGAGTAAAAGAAAGTTATAGTCGGTATTAAATTTGCAACCAAATATAGTATTTGCCAAATTTAGCATAAAAAATAGCATTATACTCAAATGCCAAAATTAGGCATCAGCACGTTAAGTTCGAATTGCATTCCCAAATCCAGTATCCAAATTGTGAACTTTAATACCAACAAAATCTCAGAAGACATGAAACAAACAGATAGAGTGCAAAACCCAAGAAAATACCTGAAGAATCTCCTTGGTTCTGGAAGTATGTCTAAGGAATCTAACAACAGCCCAGAAATGCTCTTTACTCCAATCTCCATCTTCTCTGAGCAATCTCAGAGGGCAAGAGTCCGTCTTGGTTAGCCTCTTGAGCAAAGTCTTGAACTTGCGGTGCTCATGGAAAGTCTCCACCAAAAAGGTGGTGTGCTCAGTGGAACTAAAACTGCCATTGCCATGTGGGGACGACGACACAGAGGACCGCACCGAGAGACGCAGGGAAGGGAAAGTTTTGGGTTTGGATTTGATTGAGGGGTTTTTTGGGATTTTCAAGCCATTGATAGTGATGGGGCTGATGATGATTTTCTTCAGTGCTGTTTTGACATGGCTCTGCTGGTTCGGTGTCCGGGCAATCTCCATTATGTACTTTTCATTCCCTTCGCATGATATTTCTTTGGGCTCCGTTAACTGGTGTTCTATAGATCTCATATATCCAACAAGACTTTTTCTTTCCTTTTTCCTTTTGTTTTTTGTTTTTTTTTGGGTCCTGGCACGAAACCCCACTCATCGAATGCCAAACCAGAGATAAGCCAATTAAGAAAGAGCGCGAGCGCGAGATTGTATGGCCTGTTTGGGACTGGTTACCGCAACAAAATCAGTTATGTACAGTAAAAAACTTTCATATGTTACAGTATCAAAAAAAAAATTACTACAGTATAAAACTCTCACATGCTATAATAAAAATGGTTCTTACCACTGGTTTCTACCATTTTTCCAAACACCCACGTAATAATTAACATTTTTTTAAACTAGTCATTAATAAATGAGGTCTGGTTTGTTTTAATTATTATTTAGACTTAATAAAATTAAATTTAGATTTAAATTTGAGTATAAAAAATCTTTTAGATAAGTGTTTGTTTTCTTCAAAATTTGAATTCTTTGAGCATTAAGAATCTAAGTTTTTAAAATTCTCATCCCCTAAACCTTTCTAATAAATAGTAAATTTTTAATATTTTTTAAAACTATTTGTAAATAAATAATACTAAATTGACAAATGTAAATAATTGTTTACTAGGATAAACAATTTTTATTTACATAATAAACAAAATAATTTGTAAAGTAATATTTATTTAGTGTATAAATAATAACTACTTACACTATAAACAAGAGGCAAACAAATTATTCATATGATAAATCTGTTATTTAATACAAATATATTCAAAATTTACTATTTATTTCAAAAAGTTTAAAAAAATCTCCTATTTCTCTCATTCTCCCATTAAAAACCCCAATTATTTAAGGATTTAATGTAATTGTCCATTTTAAGCTATTTTTTTTATAAATGAAAACTTTAAGCTTTTTTACTTTTTAGTAAATGAACCAAGTTTTATTAACTAAATTAAAAAAATTATAGGTCATTTAATAAACATTTTGGTACAGTGCTTTCTTTTGTAAAATTTAAAACAAACTTTTATTGTGTTTAGCAAACTAGTTTAAACTGAAAATTTGATCAAAAACTGTATGTGTGAGCATTGCATTGTTGTTGGTTCAATCCAATCAGTTTGAACCAATTTGCTAAACACCATTTGTTTGAAGTATGAATTTATACCTCAAAACTTATTGTCAAATAAGGATCACAAGTATCATTTCTAAAAATGGTTAATAAATAGTAGATTGATTTGCGGTTTGTTACGGGGGAAAGACGCAACACCATGGGGACCAGAACACCAGTGCCAATGAGACACCAAGGGCACCGCGCAACTCCTACAGGCGAGGCCAAGGTCGGCTCAATGAGAATTGCGGCCTTTTCTCTTAACAGATCACACATTAATTTTAAGATTTTTTTTAAATGGTGCATTTGAATTAATTTTAAGATTTTTTTTAAATGGTGCATTTGAATTACAAATAATTGTTAACAAAAGCAAGACTATCTCCAATATATATATTGATGTCAATATTATATTTGCCCTAAAAATATAAAAATGACATATTTGATGTGTTATTTGATTTTATACTCTAATGCGTAATGTTATTTGAAATGATTTATCTTTTGTCATAATTATTATACTTTAAAACTTATAAAGTAAACTTTTAATATTCAAGTAATTAAAGAGTAAAAATATTATAATTATTAAAGTAAAAAGGTAAATCTCTCAACCCATGAGAATCAAATGCCAAACTTACGTGTATGTTAAACTTCGTGATAAATTTGCTACAAAGTTTAACAAATAGCAAATTTAACACTAAAAATAATATTGTATTGGAAAGGGTTTTTTGCACTCAACTACCAAATTTATTAATGACATATTAATTTAGTATTACATGGAGATGCTCAAACATAACAATGGAACCAAACAATCATCCAATAGCACCACCGTCGCAAATGTTTCAATGTTGCCCCATGGGAGGTTGTCGATAATTTCAGTGTTTAATTTAACTTGGTTAATATTAATAATTCGATTTGAACACTGTCACCAATAACGTCGATTCTCTTTCTCTTGAAATGACATATTCTTCAATTCTCTTCTTCAAGCTAAAATACAAGGGACTTTTCTCGTAAGAGCGCCTCATCGACCGATATGTTTTAAGACCGTTAAATCTTATTAAAATCACTTTTTTGTAGTTATGACAAATAAAAAATAAATATCCACTAATAGGTATCTTTCTCGGTTTCTAGAAATTACCAACAGACATTACCACTTGAGCATTATTATAAGGTATCAATGATGTTAAGTCTTATTCTCTAATAAAAGTTAGGTCCCACTTTTTATTAATAGTGATATTTAAACACCAGTGACACCCCTAAGCATTTTTCTTACCACATATATAAAAACTGTATAGTAAGGGTACAACGCTCCTTGTTAAAAACGTTCTCGCTAATCCACTACAAAATACACCATAAATTTGACCTATACATGATTTTTTGAGATAAATGTCATCGCTTCCTATTCAAAAATAAATGTGATTGAATGCTAATGCTATTAAAAGAATGTCATAGCTTCTTTCAGCAGAGAAAATATAAAGAACGTCATTGGCCAAATTTGGTACTATAATCTTGGTTATGCACAACCAAAAATTTTCCACAAATTCACATATTGACAAAAAAAATGATAAAGATTGAATGCAATATTCAAGGAGCTTCAAGGATTGATGGGATCTTTTCAAATAGACCAGAAATGTCTATTCCCAAACTAATGCCAGAAGAATCCCTCACAGGAGGATCATGAAGTACTATAAGAGCCGCAATCAATCCAGCATTGCTTGAAATGCTGGGCTCAGTGAACTGTGGTTTGTCCCTTTGGTCTGCAAACTTGTTGAATCGGTCCGGTCCAGCGGCCATCGCCCCGACGAGAATTTTCGGGTTTGGGTCCTTAGACTGCAACCATTTATCTCCACCATGACAGGAATAATACTTGCCATCCCAAGGAGCGGATGCACTCCTATGATGAACTTGGTTTGGATATTGGCGTCCAAATCCCACCATGTAGCTCACCTTCATTGGATTATCTCCTAAAGCGTAATTCACCTGATCGTTAGAATTAAAAATTAAGTTAATGGTCTTTTGTGGTACAGAAGACTTATTGTATAAATTACATACATCATTTTAAATCAAAAAATGTGACGGTTTACTAACAGCACTAAAAAAAGGCATTTCATGCAGAGTACTCGTTTTGGTTATTTCCATTTTATATTATATATGACTATTATTAAGTAGTAATTTGCGCAAGTTATTATTTATAATTAATACAAATATGAACATGTCTAATAATTCCAGAAAATTCATGAAGCCATGGAAAGATTTTGAAAACTAACCTGAGATGTAGAGAAAGTCCTCAACATTTGTGTGGAAAATCTATTGTCCCTGCAGTTTCCGCTGGACCAGCGCAGAGCTTCGAGATAATCGCTGTCCAATTTATCGAGGAAAGAAGCTGTTGCAGCGAATTGTAGTAATGGCGCCACATCTTTAGGCCTCCGAAGGATCAATCCACCTTTAAAAAAGCACCACCAATATTTGATCGGTCATTTCCAAATAAATTGAGCAAAGCAAAACTTTTCATAATTTTACGTAAAACAAATCTTTCATTAGTAATTTCCAAACAGAATAAGATGAATGTAGAGAAGATAGTATGACGATATTCATAAGAAATTTTGCAGACTTTTTACAAAATGATATGAGAGAAAACACTTATTTATAAACGGAATTTGCAAAATTTTTATTCGGAAAATGGCTTTGGAGTTTACACTGCTTGACCCCTTTTCACATCAAGCGACCAAGTAGATAGCTCAATATAAAAATGCAAACTCATTTCTACTAATTTCACTTCTAAGGTTATCATTTTAGCAAACTTTTAAAAATTTGCATACATTCTTTTGATAAGATATGCATGTTATATACCTTCTGTCTTGTCGAAGTTTCCACAAAAAAACATAAGAGCACATTAGGGATCAATCATGCTGGCTGATTCCTGCAAGGCGGATTCGTATGGAAAGCCGAGATCACGGAAGAATTGGAGACGTGTAAGCAAAACCTGCAGAAATTTACCAACGTGGTTACTCAAAATCCATGCATCTATTTCACATGTCATGAAAGCTTTAAAAGGAAAAATGTCATATAACGAATTACAGCAATAGCAGGAAGCCTGTTGTTCCACTATAATGTTCCTTTTTCAAGACTTGTCTCATTACTATGTGCTGAACTAAACAACTCAGTTGCATATTCGAGATGAGAAGTGTTTCCCGTGGCAAAAAACAACCAAGTTCCTCCGCAAACCAGCTCGTCTAAGCACCTAGATGAGTCATAGAAGTCCCTTGCTTCTTTTCCAGAGTCCTCAATCCGTGTGTATGTTCCTTGCTGAGAATTGTCTCTTCTACTTGCTAGTTCAAATAACTTCTCTGCTGCTTTTACTAGTTTCCCCGAATAATCGTGGTCTTCTTTTTCGAAGACTAATGATGCTGCTGATAATGCTGCCACAATTTCCCCTGCCAGATCGGAGGCGACTGTGTTGTCACAAGACGAAACGGGTCTAGGATATTCCATGTCCTCTGGCCTTTGGCAGCAGTTCAGGTCACTTGGACCTGATGTGTCATTGGCTGCAATTCCAACCTAAATAGAGAAAAAAGAAAGAACACATTTTTGTTAGTTGATCCTTCATTAGTTGTTTTTTCCCTATGATTCATGCACAAACCATTTTGCTGCTGCCAAACGAAAACATAAGCCCCATTTTTTTTTTTTTTTTAAAAAAAGTCCGGTCTAAGTTTTTTCATTTTTTTCGGGAAATATACATAAACAACATACTATCTATTTTAGGTTTCATCAGTACATATCACGACACTTTAAGTATTTGAGTGAATGGATTATACATAAGCAGCAGGTAGTACATGAAATAATGTAGATATCGTTTTAGAAGCCTGTTTAATCCAATGATTTGAACCTAAAATAATATAGCAAGTTAAATTTTGTGAGAAAAAATATTGTAACAAAATTGGTTTGAATTAAATTTTTTTTGTTCAAATAAAAGTTCCCAAAAATAGGCTAAGTCATGTCATTTTGACAAAAAATTATATATTGATTTTGCGATAAGCTAATTGCACTGGGCAAGTAATAATGCGATATGTTTTTCCTTAAAAAATTGAAGAGGGGTACTTTTGTAGCAAAAAGATAGGTTGGGTCTCTTTTGTTAGTGATGTGCCCTAGGCCAATTATGTAATGACTACATTTTAACTTTGTTACATTTGCATTTTATTAATAAAGAGGCATTTTCATCATTGTTTTTTATTCTAATTCTATGAATAGTTAATTCTGCCTAAGGTCATCAAGTATGTGACTTGATAGTAAAACTCTTAGATGAAAATTGAATTATATTCTAAATTATCCCTAATCGGTCATTATTATTGGGATAATAATGAATGAAGACTAGTATGAAGTTTGACTGATGATTATGTTTTACTAATCATGTGTATGAAATACTAAGTCAACTCATAGATACATATTTGAGAAATGATGTATTGGATCGACCCGCTATGAGAATACTGCATGGATAATTGTCATAATGATTCTCATCACAATAATATTATCCTAGTCCTCTGATTTGAAATCACCATGGTTTCCTATATGACAAATTCTATATTTTGACATAATCTAATATTATATTTAACAGGATAATAGAATGGATTGTTGTTGGATATAGAGTGAATCATGTGAGCAATATGAGTAATTAAGAAGGAATTTGTCCCTCATTTATCATGAAAAAGATATATATGGGCTCTTCGATAAGTTAGACTAAAGTAAAATATATGGCTATACTGAAATGAATTGATAAGGGTTATCAATATCAGTCTACTTAAGATCGAGAAATAATATGATTAAATAATATAAGGATGACATAAACCATGCCTTATGTTTAATCAAGATATCTAGTGACAAAAGGACTTTAATACTTATTGTGGATTAGGTTATGTCAGATTATTGACATTTGCATAACTTGGGTAATCATAATGTCTTGCTAGAGGCCGCTTATGATTTGTGGGCCAGAAATAGAATTTCAAGCCCACTACCAGCATTATGTGAACCTATAGGGTCGCACACTTAGAACAGACTAAAAATGAATTTTGGGTTTACTGTGTCTAGGTTCAATGAACCTGATAATATCCAGATACGATGTACTAGATATGTCTAGGTTCATTGAATCTGACATT